>JASUDE010000108.1:0-89756 GCA_034509685.1 Colletotrichum cereale | reverse complement strand
CCCCCCCCCCCCCCCCCCCCCCCCCGCCAAGCCACAATGCGATTAGCTGTCCTAGGCTGGGCCGTTTGAACCCTCCTGTCAAGCCCGCGCCAGCTAAAGCTGATCGGGCTTCCTCGTCCGTCCCCCCCGTTGACTCTCAAAAACAGGTGTCGGCGCCTACCGCGACGACCAGGGCAAACCCTACGTCCTCCCCTCCGTCCGCACCGCCGAGGAGAAGGTTGTGGCCGCCAAGCTGAACAAGGAGTACGCCGGCATCACGGGCGTGCCCGAGTTCACAAAGTCGGCCGCCGTGCTCGCCTACGGCGCCGGCTCCTCGGCCCTCGACCGCCTCGCCATCACCCAGTCCATCTCGGGCACCGGCGCCCTGCGAATCGGCGGCGCCTTCCTCGCCCGCTTCTACCCCGGCGCCAAGAACATCTACATCCCCAACCCCTCGTGGGCCAACCACGGCGCCGTCTTCTCCGACGCCGGCCTCGCCGTCCACAAGTACCGCTACTACGACCAGCAGACCATCGGCCTCGACTTCGCCGGCATGCTCGCCGACATCAAGGCCGCCCCCAAGAACTCCATCTTCCTCTTCCACGCCTGCGCCCACAACCCCACCGGCGTCGACCCCACCCCCGACCAGTGGCGCGAGATCTCGGCCGCCGTCAAGGCCGCCGGCCACTACGCCTTCTTCGACATGGCCTACCAGGGCTTCGCCTCGGGCAACACCGACACGGACGCCTTCGCCGTCCGCCACTTCGTCGAAGAGGGCCACAACGTCTGCCTCGCCCAGTCCTTCGCCAAGAACATGGGCCTCTACGGCGAGCGCGTCGGCGCCTTCTCCATCGTCGCCAACGACGCCGAGGAGCGCAAGCGCATCGACTCCCAGGTCAAGATCCTCGTCCGCCCCCTCTACTCCAACCCCCCCGTCCACGGCGCCCGCATCGCCTCCGCCATCCTCAACGACCCCGCCCTCAACAAGCAGTGGCTCGCCGAGGTCAAGGGCATGGCCGACCGCATCATCACCATGCGCGCCCTGCTCAAGGAGAACCTCGAGAAGCTCGGTTCCGCCCACGACTGGTCCCACATCACCAGCCAGATCGGCATGTTCGCCTACACCGGCCTGACCCCCCAGCAGATGGACACCCTCGCTAAGGAGCACTCCGTCTACGCCACCAAGGACGGCCGCATCTCCGTCGCCGGCATCACCTCGGGCAACGTTGGCCGCCTCGCCGAGGCCATCTACAAGGTCAAGGGTTAAACGTCTCGCTTTTCCCTGTGCGGGTGGGTCTTGGACAGAATGTCACTTTTGAAGAAAAAAAAAAAGAAAAAGTCTGAGCTAGCTTGCATTTTTTCCCATCAAAAGAGATATCATTGGTTCTGCCGAAAGGTGACTAGTCAAGTTTGTTCCGAAAAAATAAGGAGGTTTTGTACCAACAGGAAAGAGGGGAGAGTAGCGAGGGTGGGTTTTGAAGATGGGCCCCCATCTGTTTCTGTATTAGACGTTTGAGGCTCTCTTGGTAGACTACACATTGCGTCCCAGCTTTTGTGTACAGTATAGCGGCACGTCTTTCCAATTGTAAACATGTCCCAACACGCTTGCTTTTTTCCCTTTCATCGACCCGTATGTTCCCCCCCTGACTAGTTCCCCCCCCCCCCCCCCCCTGGCCAGTTTCCCCCAAGCTGGTGTTCCTCCGATGCAATAACGCTCACGCCTTGTCCAACCGCACGAGGTCCCTCTTGGCGTCCTCGAGCTCCCTCTCGAGCTGCCGCTTCTTCCTTGCCATCTCCCGCATCATCCTCTCCTTGCCCTCGTCCGTCCCCGCCCCGTACCCCTCCAGCTCGGCGCGCAGCGTCGTCACGACGCTCTCGAGCCTCATGCGCGCGTCCCGCAGGTGCGCCGCGTAGTTGCCCAGCGCCGCCGCCATCTCGGGCGAGTACACCTCGCGGCGGACCCCCTCGCGCGTCGCGACCGCGTCCGCCTCGGCTCTCTGCGCCTCCAGCGCCGTCTCGGCCGCGCGGAACTCGAGGCTGCGCGCCACGACGCCGTGCTTGGCCTCGAGCGCGCGCACCAGCAGCGTCAGCGCCGCCGCGTGCTTGTCGAGCGTCCCCGTCAGCGCCCCCGCCGCGCGCACGCGCTCGCGGGCCAGCGCGTGCCTCGCCTCGCGGACGTCGGCGTCGAGCCTGTGGTACGTGCTCTGCAGGGCCGGCACGTTGCGGTGCAGGAAGGAGGGGTTCGTCGTCGGGTTCGCGATGCGCGCGAGGGCGACGGCCGAGGCGTGCAGCGTCGCGGACACGAGCTCGCCGAGCTGCGGGAGGAGGGTCTGGAACTCGGTAAAGGGCGGATTGGAGAGCAGGATCGCGAGGGCGTCGGCGGGGAGGGGCTCGGTCGCCGTGAGGAGGGGCGGGAGGAGGAGGAGGAGGTCGAGGAGGGAGTCGGGGAGGTGTTGCTGTTGCGGTGGCGGCGCTGAGGCAGACTTGCTGCGGGTGATTGTCCTCGCCGGCGCGGCTTTGGGTTCGGGAGGGGCGGTGTTGGAGATGGCGCTGATCAGGAGGTGGTCCTTGGCGGCGGCGAACCTGCGGTCTGCGAGTTCCTGGTGTCTGTGTTAGCTGGTCAAGCTAATCCCCGGGCGGTGTAGGGACCAGGGGGCGGACTGACATTCTGAGTCTCGGTCTGCTCCTTGGTCGCAGGTCTCTTTGTTGTGCCGTCGGGGTTCAGGATCGCGGTTGTGAGGGCGTGATGCAGCTCCGCGAACTCTGGATTGTTCTGGAGGACGGACGGCTCGACGGGCGGTAACATGGCTGGCCGTCTCGTGTGTGTGTGTATGCGCTTCAATACCGATGGGTTCTCGCCTGTGGTTTCGGGGGGCCGTATTTCGTCACTTCGCTTTTAAGGTAGACTTCAAGTGGCCGAATGTTCATGTATTCACCAAGCCGCAACAATGCATCGAAGCTACTCAGTACGGTCCGCCCGCCTCGGTGTGTCGGTGTGGAGGGGTATCGCTCGAGACCACGGACCCCTGTCACGAAAGCAACACGCCGTCACCTGATCCAACTCAATTCCTCCCTCCGAGTCGAGACCCACTCTTCGTGAGCCCAACCAATAATAGCAACTCAATCCGCAAAGGAGCGGAACATCCACCCGCCCGAATCTCGAAGCTCCGAAACTCTGCCCATATGTCCAAAAAATCCATCCCGAGCTACGCAACGCAGCTCAAACGACCTTGACGACGCCGACGACGATACCCTCCGCGCGCGCCGACCCGTCCGCCCGACCCAATGCCGCGCATCTGATCCGAATTCGAACCAACCAAAAAAGCCCTTCACGAACCCTCCAAAGACACGACCACGGCACAGAGCAAAAACGATGCGCTTCACCACCCCGAGGCCGGGGTCCTCCCTCCTCGCCTCCCTCCGGAACCTCACCCTCACCACCACCCCCGCCGCCCGCGCCTTCACGACCTCCCCCCCCCTCGCCACAAAGACAATCTCCCTCCAGAAGCTCCCCGCCGCCACCGTACCCCCTTACCCCTACGGCCCCCGCCTCCTCTACAAGCAGTCCAACACGGGCCTCTACGGCTCCGCCCGCATCCGCCACGGCCACAACGTCTCGGAGAAGCACGGCCAGGTCACCCCGCGCACCTGGCGCCCCAACGTCCACCGCAAGCGCCTCTGGTCCGACGCCCTCGGCGCCTGGGTCCGCACCCGCCTCACCACCCGCGTCCTCCGTACCGTCCGCCGCGAGGGCGGCATCGACGCCTACGTCACAAAGGCCAAGGCCGCCCGCGTCCGCGAGCTCGGCCCCGGCGGCTGGACCCTCCGCTGGCTCGTCACCCAGACCCCGGCCTTCCGCGCCCGCTACGCTGCCGAGCGCGAGGCCCTCGGCGTCGAGGCCCCCATGCCGGAGGACCAGTCCGACCTCGTCCACTACATGCTCGACGCCGCCACCCCCGGCCCCCTGAGCGCCGTCAGCAGGGGCATCCTCGAGAGGCGCGCCAGCCAGATGATCGCAGAGGAGTTCGCCCTCGGCGACGACGCCGAGCTCTTCGAGGCCGGCGCCCAGTACGAGGACGTTCACGACCAAGGGCCCGAGGAGCCGGCCGGCAAGCCCGAGAGGTCGTTGTAGTGTGTGGCGCGCGTGTCATGGAACCACGTTGTGTCAGGATGGAAGAAGAAGCATATAAAAATAGTCATTGTATCATATGTACAAATATTTTCCCCTCGCGTGGTATAGAGAGAATACAATACGCAACTGGGGAAAGCTTTCACTCTCACAAGAGCAATCACTCCCCCCACCTACACTACACCCCTTTTTGTGGTTTCTAGTGTCTGTCTACCTTCAAACAAATCGCTTTCCGGAGCCGCTCTTCCTCGGTTCGAAAATGGATATCATCTCTCGTTCCATGTACGCCCCTTGCCAAATGTGTAAGATGACCGTTTTCATCATGTCCTCCCGCACAACCCCAATCCCCGTTGAATTGGTTCTGAGGGGGGGTTTTCCATTTCTAAATTTTTTGTCACGTTCTTTAAAAGCGCAAATCCCATCCAATCTTGGGCCCCAGCTTGGGCAGCTCGTCCGCGACGCTCTGGACGTCCTTGTCGCCGCGGCCGCTCACGCAGATGACGACGTCCTCGCCCTTCTTCATCGTCTTGGCCAGCTCGATGGCGCCAAAGATGCCGTGCGCCGTCTCCAGCGCCGGGATGATGCCCTCGAGCTGGCTCATGAGGCGGAACCCGATAAAGGCCTCGGCGTCGGTGGCGGCGACGTACTTGGCCCGCTCGCTGTCCTTCCAGCAGCTGAGCTCCGGGCCGACGCCCGGGTAGTCGAGGCCGGCCGAGACGGAGTGCGTCTCGGCCACCTGGCCGTGCTCGTCCTGGAGAATGTACGTCTTGACGCCGTGCAGGACGCCCTTGGTGCCGCCCGAGAGAGTGGCGCTGTGCCTGGCCGTGTCGATGCCGTCGCCGCCGGCCTCGACGCCGAGGAGCTTGACCGAGGGGTCGTTGGCGAAGGGGTAGAACATGCCGACGGCGTTGCTGCCGCCGCCCACGCAGGCGACGACGGCGTCCGGCAGCTTCCCGCGCTTCTCGAGCATCTGCGCCTTGGTCTCGTTGCCGATGACGGACTGGAACGTGCGGACGATGGTGGGGAAGGGGTGGGGCCCGATGGCGGAGCCGATGATATAGTGGGTGGTGTCGAGCTCGACGACCCAGGCGCGCAGGGCCTCGTTGACGGCGTCGCGGAGCGTCTTGCTGCCGGCCTCGACGGCGACGACCTTTGCGCCCAGGAGCTTCATGCGGAAGACGTTAAGGGCCTGCCTGCGGACGTCCTCGGCGCCCATGTAGACGGTGCACTCCATGCCGAACTTGGCGCAGACGGTGGCGGTGGCGACACCGTGCTGGCCGGCGCCCGTCTCGGCAATGATCTTGGTCTTGCCGAGGCGCTTCGCGAGCAGGAGCTGGCCCAGGGCGTTGTTGATTTTGTGGGAGCCGGTGTGGTTGAGGTCCTCGCGTTTCAGCCAGATGTTGGCGCCGCCGGCGTACTCGGTCAGGCGCTCGGCGAGGTGCAAGTGGCCGGGGCGGCCCATGTAGTCGTAGTAGGAGCGGTACTCCTCCCAGAAGGACGGGTCGTCCTTGATCTTGTTGAAGCCCTCCTCGAGCTCGGACAGGCAGTCCATCAAGCTCTCGGGGACGTACTGGCCGCCAAAGTCGCCGAAGCGGTCGGGGATCTTGCCGTGCATGGCGGCAAGCTCCGCCACCAGCGAGCTGTCCTGGTCGGCGGTGATGGTCTCGTCGACGGTGGGGTCGGTGGGCTCCTTGGCGGCGGCCATGACCTCGACCATGCCGACCTCGCGGGTGGTCTCGTCGCTAGCGGTGTCGCGGCCGCAGAGGTAGGCGCAATACTTTTCAACGTCGTTGCACAGCTCGCCGGGGGCGGCCTTTTGAAGGGTTGTGATGATCTGGGAGCCGACGACGACGCCGTCGGCAAGCTGGGAAAGGCTCAGGAAGTGATCTCTTGTGCTCACGCCGAAGCCGACGGCGGCGGGCTTGTTGCCGCTATACTTCTTGACGCGTTCAATGAGGGCGGGCAGGTTGGCGTTCAGGGAGCCGGAGGCACCGGTGACACCCTGGCGGGAGACGACGTAGATGAAGGAGTCGGCCAGCTGGCAGAGAATCTTCATGCGGGCGTCGGAGGTTGCCGGGGCGATCAGGGGGACGTAGGAGAGTCTAGAGTTGGGAGTCAGTTTTTGCGTAACCTCGCTGGCATAGAGCGAGGGGGCGTAACGTACCCTCCCTTTGTGCAGAGCTTGCGGAAAGAATTGGCCTCCTCGGGAGGCAGGTCGACGACGATGAAACCGTTGACGCCCGACGTCTTGCAATCGGTCAGGAGCCTCTCCTCGCCGTAGCTCAGGAGAGGGTTGTAGTATCCCATCAGCATGACGGGCGCCTTCAGGCCCTGGTCTCTTGCGTCCTTGACCATCTTGAGCGTTGACTGGATCGTAACGCCATGTTGCAGCGCAACCTGTCTGCCGTCAGTACCTGCTGTTCTGCCAGTGCACGTGGGCTCTCGCCGCCACTCACAGTGTTTGATGTCTGAATAGTCGGGCCGTCGGCGATAGGGTCGGTGAAAGGAGCGCCAAGTTCGATCACATCTGTCCAGCAGTTAGAATCGTGTGTCCCATATCAAAGGTCTTGTCAGGGGGGTTGGAGCAACTCACCAGCGCCGCCCTTCTCCATAGCCAGCAGGACATTAGGTGTGTCCTGCGGCGACGGGTAACCAGCAGTAACATATGTGACGAGTGCGGGCTAAGTAAATGGATTGTCAGTTGAATTCGTTCCTGTTCTATTCCGTCTCGCCAATGCTGCGAGTCTTGGCGGCGACAATCGATCATCTTTGGGCATGGGGCGCGGGGGCCCCCGCGATCGCAACGAGGGGCAAAAAGATTCCGAGGGGGAACGGCGGGAAAGACTCACCCTGTTTTGGGCCTTGCAGCGCTGAAATGTTTTCCGAATGCCTTCCATGGTTGTGTGTGATGCTTGCTTGCGTCAATTGGGGGTATAAAAAGATGTTGACTTGCGAGTATCACTGGGCTGTGAGAAGATGGAGGGAGGAAGATCGAGGGCGGTGGTACTTTTAAGTAGGTACGAGGGACAGGAAACAATGATCTCAGCGTGGGGAAGGGACGGGAATGGACTCGCTGTCAGTGTGTCGGAGGCGTGTTGTAAAAGGCGGGACGGCCAATTCAGCGGGAGCTCCGACCTTTGGGACCGACACCGTCACCTCACCACTAACACACAGCATCTACCGCCCCCTATAGCGTTTCCAAGGGACCAACACACATCCACAATTGAGCCTTCTGACTGGTCCAGCGATCCAACGGTCCAGTTGCACGTATCGCTTCCAGGCCCCTCCCCCGCTGACCTGACCCGAAAGTCGGAGCCCGCCATTCGTGCCTTTGAGCTCCGAGGCGGGGCGGAGATGCCCAAAAGAGGTCACTCTAGTTGTCTCCACTTTACTATCCACTTCGCCATCCGCCCCCCCGTTGCCGTTCCGGCAGGCAAAGACGAATCTCTCCACCACATAGAGTCATCGAATATCTACCTGTAGGTAAGATAGGTAGGTAAGGTACATACGGATACACTCTGACCCCATCCGTCATCCCAAAGTTCAATTACTCCGGTCAGTCAAATGCTCTTCGGTGACGTTCCGCCCTTCCAAGGGTCATCCATCGCTCCCAGTCATTTGCCCTGGACTGTACACTTCATTCCACGGCCGACTCTCGCACTTCACGCATGATGAAAACCGAACAATGAGGACAGAACGTTTTGTGCTTGGTTGCAGCCAGCAGTATGATTTGTTTTTGCATCTGGAACTACCTCGAGGTATATACCAAAATAGACATTCTGGTAGCCAGTGATGCATGCTGCTACAAGAAATATGAATCATTCTCTTGAATTCAGAACGAAGATTTCAGAACGCAAAAAATGAGAACCGTTGTAGAATCGAAGACAAACGGTGCGGCCACTCGGGCCGTTGGTATCTTTTAAAGACTTCCCCCACCTTTCCCTGTCTACGAATATCGAAATACCTGCTCATCATAAACCAACGCCTTGTGTATTTCGTGTTCTTCGTATTATCTTCAGACCTTTCGTAAATGAGGGGTATCTCTCGGCGTCGGTCCAGCCCAGGCCGGAGGTAGATCGGTCTCCACCTCTTCCTCTTTCTGTCTTTTTTTTTTTCTTTTTTTCTTTTTTTCTTTTTTTCTTTTTTTCTTTTCTTGGTGAGGCTTCTCAAGATACCGTCTAGAACTTGGTAGATGACGTTGTGTCGAGGTGGCCATAGGAGCTTTGTCTTTGATGGCCCTCCATGGGCTGCGCCCTGCCGCCTTGTACGCTCGTCTTCTTGACGGCCTTCTCGTCTCGGAACCCGCCATACTGTTCATCGTCCACCGCGGATGCGTCGCTGCCGAACCGTGGGAATCGCGAGTCGTTGTCTTGGGATCTGGGCGGACTTCTCGGGCTCATAGCCGGCCGGTCTTCGCCCGTGTACCGCAATCCACCCTCACTGCGGCCCTTGTCCGGCACAGCCATGCCAACCAGGGCGCGGATGACACCGGCGAGAACGACAATGATGTAGACGAGGAGGATGCCCGTCGAAATAAGAGCCTCTTGAATAATGCCACGGCGGAGCATGTCGGTGACGTGCGTGATGGCACCTGTCACTTCGTCCGTCGTCACGGATGACGGGGACGCGAGGAACGTCTTGAGGTCCGAATCCCCAGAGATGGACTCTTCGGCCCCGAGGCTGAAGGTGTCGTTGGCAAACAGAGGAAACGAGACCTGCGAGTGGTCGTGAACCCACGTCAGGCCCTTTTGTACGGCCTCGACCTTGAGTCCGATCGTGCAGCGGACGACCTCCTTGATAGGATTGATGAGGATGGTGCCGTTGAACACCGTCTCCAGCCCAGTCGACATGGTGCTGGTGAAGGTGTTCAACGTGTCGTTGACCGCCGATGTGGCGTTGGTGACGTATCCGAGCATGTCGTTGTTGATCTCGTTCTGCGTCGACAGCACCACACCGTTGGCGTCGTCGGCCCATGCCTTGGAAATGTCCTCGAGCGAGGTGACGACTTCGCCGGCGAATCCGCCCACCTGATTGGCGAGCGCAGGCACTTCTCCCTCAATTGCTCTGAGGAGGAGGTACTGACAGAGGCAGGAGAAGAAGCCCGCGATAGCAAGAGCCAAGACGAAAAGAGCCGGGAGCGACGTGGCGTATGCAATGGCCCACCGCACAAGAATCTGGCGCTTGCCCTTGAAGTGGGATGCAATCTTGATACCCCAGGTAGCGGTCATGGGCCGGGAAGCAATGTAGACCACGTCCATCGAGTCGTACTGGTTGCTGGCCATGATCTTTGCGTGTTTCCGCTCGCGCCTCCAGCGCTTGATCTCCATCCACGCCATGGGCACAATGACCAGCACGGCGAGGACAGTGAGAACGACGATGAAGATGATGCGGGCCTTCTCGATCATGCCCCGCAGGTTGTCAAAGAACTCGGCAATGCTGTTGTTGGTCGAGCAGAACTTGAGCGCCTGCTTCTGGGCGACGGGGAAGATGGAGCGGTCGAATTTGTAACCCTTGTAGGCATCTTCGACCTTGGTCTTGAGGAGGTTGAACGGGAACGAAATCGCCTCGGCCGTCATGTTTTGGACCTCTTCGAAAGTGGGAACATCGTCGTTGAGCTTGTTGAGGTCGCTGACGAAACCGCTAGTGTCGATCTTCAGGTCGCGCAGATCGTTGACGGGTCCCGAAAAGTCGACCTTGGGGAAATCGGGCAGGACTGAGCCGAGGACAGAGTCCTCGATGGCATTGACAGCCTTGTTGATGCCGTCGGACAGGCTCTTGGACTTGTCGTCGATGACGTTGGTGATGTCGCCCACTGCCTTGTTCATGGCATCGGTGACCTTCTTGGTGACGTCCGAAGCGACGTCGAGACCGCCGTGAATGAAGGCCGTGATGAGGCAGGTGTACATCGAGGTCATCATGTTGATGACGAAGATGATGAGGTTCTGCACACCGGTGATGAGCAGACCAAGCACGGCGACCATGCCGTCGAGAGTCTTCTCGATGCCCTTGGCCGATAGTTCGTTGACGCCGACGGAGAGGTAGTGGGGCATGGACGCCATGGCGCTGCCAATGTCTTCGACTTTGGTGCAAGCAGAGAGCGCCTTTTGGTTTGCTTCGTCGACATTGTCGTTGAGGCTGGCGATGAGCAGGATGACTCTGGCGAGGACGAGCAAGAGCAGGATCGTCCACCGGTTCAGCCAGATCTGGGAGAGCCTGGCGTGGAGACTGAGGTACGGTGTGATGTAGGGAGCAGTGTCGGCTCGCGCTTGTTGCGTCTTTCTAAGTTCCGCCATCTCGAGCGAGTCCGACCTGAGGGAGTCGGGCACGGCCGGGTAGGCCTCTTCTTTTCGATTCCGTGAGGAAAACATCTTGAGTCTATCGAGAGCGTAAGAAGATGATGCAAATTGTTTCTTGGCCGGCAAAGAAAAAAGTTCAAAATAAAGGAAGAAATAAAAATGCGAGACTCGCAAGACGAAGGAGAGAAAAGCCGGTCGCCGTCGACGAGGCAAAATTATGTAGTGGTGAAGGTCGATTGCCAAAGGAAAATTAGGTTGAATCACCCGACGCAAAGAGGTGGAAAGAGGAAGTAGAGAGTAGGGAAGGAGAGTGACAAAGGAAACCAGTCAAGCAGTGATTCTGAACAAGCTTCTATGATTCCATTGTGGGTACGTCTTGGGAGAGCAGGAATACGCAGGACGAGGATGACTTGGGAGGACAACAGAGGCGGGAGATGAGGAACGTGACTGGGAAGCGCACACCATAAAAAGGGAAGCCGACTAACACGGCCAGGCCCGGTGGCATCGTACAACATAACATCAACATCGCCTGGGCATCTCCTAGCCGCGCAACAAGGGCGAGAGTCGAAATTAGAAAAGAAAAGAAAAAGGCGGCTTACCTGATTCACACCACAATGCCAAAAGAAGGTCGTCAGAACAGGATCCTTTTGGCCGCGGCCTTGAAAGGAAATTACCACGACTTGGCCCAGATGGCTGTTTCGTTTGGCGGCACCGGGTGAGGGTGGGATTTGGGCAGAGCCGTCCTGTAAGCGCGCTCGACGGCTCCTCTCAGCCAACCAAATGCGTCGTCCGGGGTCACGATGAGCGGCTGCCCAAACGCTGCTAAGGCAAAGCGATATTTCCGGCAGATGAGATGGGGCTCTTGAGGCTTGATGTCGTGTAGCCCTCTACTGCGTAATCAAATCAGATCGGTCGATATCTAGCTCTGTAACAGTAAGCCCGGTCCGTCTCGAGGGCAGGGCAGGGCTGAGCGAGTTCGAGCTGATGTGATGAGCCGGCTTGGCGAGAATGGTGAGTGATGTTGTTTTCGTTGTAGTAGCTCCTACAATGAGGTCTTATCAAATGATGGGACACTCTTTGCTTGAGACTTGTCGAGTGAGGACTTGGGTCGTTGGTTGTGATAGCAGATGAGCAAGGGACCAACTCAATACAAGCCAACGGCCGATGGCTTCATGGATGGGACGAGAGCTCGAATGATATACCAATCGAAAGTTTGAGTCACTGAGCAAGGGGACACCACGGAGCCACAGATGGATGGTGCCCATCTTTCCGAAAATCGCCATTCTGGGGTGTAGCAGAGGATGGATGGCATTTAAACGTGAACCCGGTCTCGTTCATAGGCTCGGACTGATGCGAGAGCTCAAGGCAGGAATGCGTCGTGACGCCATTGGCAAGCCGAGAGCATTATTGCCGAGAGTCCATCCCGCCGTGCCGCCCAGTCCCCATCCCCGTCGCGAGTCACGTTAGTGTGAGCAAACTAGGTTGCTGGCTGCTGGTGGCTGTGCCCGACAGAGGAGAGGCATGGCTGGGGTTGGGGTTGGTGTCGGCGTTGCGGGCGGAAGAATCGGTGAGTAGGCTCGGGAATAAGGGTGGTCAGAACAAGTTCTCGATCCTGGATTTGGTGGACGGGCGCCGGGGAGGTGGCCTTGCGGGACTGCACGAAGGGTCACGAAGGGTCATGGTGTGACTGGGAAGAGGTCGCGAGGACGCCTGATGGCCACACGAAGTGAAGCAGGAACATAGCAAAGATCATCAGCCAGCGAACGAAAAGAGGCGGCAGATGGCTGGCGCTTGCATGGGACCCCTACGCAGTATACGTCTTTTTGCCAAAGTTTGATCCAATGAATGCGCAGACAAGGCTTGCTCGGTTCACGTTGCCAAGAGAGAACCCCTGTAAACAGATGGCAAGCAAAAGGCAGAGATTGCCAATGAGAGGAAGATTGGTGGATACAATGCGACAGGCTCTATCCGTACTCCGTACGTAGTAGGCGGCGGGAATTTTCCATGTGGTCACTGGTGTGTGTTTGTCCTCGATGCCCGTCTCCATATTGGGCATTCCATGCATCCAAAGAGGCTCGTCGGCCGACGAGCGATGACCCGTGCCAAGCCTTTTGCCACATAAGAGCGAGTGAATACGAAAACCGGTTTGTGACAGGAACGGCCTCTTGACGGATGATCTTAGTCAGACAGCTTGAAAGCTTACTTGATGAAGATTCCACTAGTTGTGGCATCCTAGGAAATGTTCATCCCAAGCCACTGGCCACGTCAATACGTACAGTACCTACTACTCTGTATACCTAGTTAGGTAGGTACGGATACCTGGGAAGTGTGCAGATAAGACTCGGGAGGCAAGGAAGAGAAGGAGGGCATCTCGGGTCATGCTTTCCCCTTCCTTGGTTTCCCGACGTTGCCATCGTCTTGCCGATGGCAGGCGCAGCCGGGTGACGGTGAAGGTGAAGGTGAGGGTGAGGGTGAAGCAACGGTCCTTCCTCGTGCGATCATCCAGGCCCAGGAGCAAGGTACCATCGATCTCCTGCCCGTACCACCCACGGTAAAGGTATGGTTCCCAGTTTCTTTCAAATGGCAGTGGCCCCACTAAACAAGAAACTCCCACCTGCCCTGTGCGCCTTTCCTTTCCTTCCTTTTGCTTCCTGCATATACGGGGTCGTCTCATGTTTTGACGCTGGCATGGAACGATTGGCCGGTGTTGGCCCGGGCTCTGCGACGATGGGCGCTTCGCTGCCGAACTCAACGCTGCGAGCCATTGAGGCCGGCGCTTGCCATACCTGCTCTGCTACAGAGAGACCGTCAGTTCGAACCTCGAACCCCCGCGTTCATGAAGGAGAGAGATTTGCGATTAGGTATTCGACGGTATAAAGGGCGGGTATTGTTCCTCGTCTCACGATGGAATCTCTTTGACCAAGCCTGAACATTACAGCAAGGAGAGTCCAGCTGAATGGCGGCGTCGGGAATCAAAGCCACCGTCATCGCCTATTTTGACAGCCATCAAACTCGGCCACAACCGACGGCGTCTCGTCTCGCCTTCGCATGACATCCCGATCGGGCGATATAAAAAGACGGAGACAGTTTGGAACAAGTCGAATGTGGAGGTACTGACACGAACGCGGCCCTATCATGCAAAGTCAAGTACCGACTCGGGGACTTTCTCTGGCCGATCGCCCGTCTTCCTTCAGTAACTAACAGTGTCTCTTGTCCTTCCGTTATAATCACCTCGACTGAGCACGGATGCCTCTGTTATGCCTTAACCGCGTCCTTGCTTTTTCCCCGTTTCGATTTCTGTCACCTCTTGCATGCCTCACACTCTGCATGACCTTGGGTGGCACTGCTTAACACTGACTGACGTAGTATTGAAAAGCATCCTCAGTTCTATGAGGACAGGTCTAGTATCCCTTATCCCGGCTCGGCCATGCTGCTTAGGGCCTTGACTCCAAATCACTCTGGTACTGCCCGTGACTGGAATAAATAGATGGATGTAAATAGCCCTCCCTCCCAGTCGTGAGTCCATCCTGATGGTCACCTACCTTACCTAAGAGCCCGTACGGATGGAGTGTCACCCCAGTGTGGCCTGTGCATTCTTATCGGGAACCCCTCTTATCGATAGCGATGAGAGGCTTCGGATCGGACAAGTAAAAATCCGGCTCTTGCCAAATTTTCACACCAGCGCCACTTGCCAACCTCCTGCCCCCCTGCCTCATGCCTCCTGCCTCCTGCCCGTGCCCTGCCCGTGCCTACCTACTGCCGACCAGGCATTTGCGCATCCCACATCGCAGCTGAGCAGACTATATCCGTAACGACCCACGGGAAGGAGCAATCTCACAGCTGTATTTGGCAGGCGGTCTCTTCAAAACCTCAAACCTCCAAGGGGACATCTCGTGCTCGACTTGTTCTAACATCCTCCAAGTTGACAACATCACTCTTGCGAATCCTGCACGAATACCATTTAATCAAAACGGCGGCCATCTCCGTTGCCGACTTGAACCTCAATTTCGTGACTTTTGCTGGCATTGATGCTGATACCTGTCACCTGATCAAACCCACTCTCTCGGAATCAACCCGACTCATATTTGCGCCGCGCTGAAATTTCATCTTGCGCGCAAAAGTCTTCCCACCCGCCAAACAACCCAACCGCCCCCTCCCTCCCTCTCTGACAAGTCGCAACTCATTCTTCGATCGCGTACTCTTTGTCTTCCGCACGCGACAGCCACAATGGCCGAACCACCTCGCGATATCACCTCTATCCTTGCCGCCCTAGGTAGGTGCCCAAGACGCGACCCAAGCATTGTATGCACTGCCCTTGAACGCCCTTGACTGACTGTTTGCCTTTCCTCAGGCGCCGCACAAAGAGGCACGTCTTCGACGCCCACCCAGGGACAGCCCGGCATGCCTCCTGGATATCCTCCTCCCCCCGGCGGCCAAGCGCCTCCTTCGTACCCCCCAATGCCTCAGCAGAGCGCTCCTCCCTATGGCGGCGGCTACCCAGGTCTGCCTCAGCCTTCGGCCAGCGGCAGCTTGGATCTCAGCTCTATTCGTCCTGTCAACTCTGGCACCGTCAGTATCGCGGACGCCATCGCGCAAGCTAAGGCCTTTGCCGCGGAAAAGGGCGTGACCTCGTACGATCGACCCATCGTCTACTCCAACGAACCTCCCCGCGGTCCGGACTCGCGCGGTTATAGCAGGACCTCGCGCTCGCGTTCGCCTTCCAACCGTCGCGACCAGTTCCGCGACAACTTCAACCCCTACAGAGACGAGCGTCGAGGAGATGAACGTCCTGCTCCGCGAGACTACAGCCACGGCCGCGAGCGTTCCTACAGCCCCAACCCCCGCGGCAACACTTTCTCTCCTCGCAACTCCAGCGGCAGGGAGCGATCCCCTCTCAGAGGTAGCGGCGGTGGCGGCGGCGGCGGCGGCGATGACAATGCCGAGACTATCCAGATCGAATCGAGCCTTGTTGGCCTCATCATCGGTCGTCAGGGCGAGAACCTCCGTCGGATCGAGTCAGAGTCCAGCTGTCGAGTTCAGTTCCTTCCTTCTAGCGACAACGGCCCCTTCCGCCAGTGCAAGATCACCGGTCCCAGAGCACGACGCAGCGAAGTCAAGGAGGCCATTAACCGCATCATCGATGACAGCGGCATGGGTGCCATTAACCGCGGCGCAGCCAACCCCAAGGGTCCGCCTTCCCGCGACCATCGTGCTGGACCACCAGGGGGCCCCGGAGCTGGTGGTGCGGCGGCGGCGGCAGCCGCGGCGGCAGCAGGAGCGGCAGCTCTGCGGGACGGTGAGGATTGCATGCAAATCATGGTCCCCGATAGAACCGTGGGCCTGATTATCGGTCGTGGAGGCGAGACCATCCGTGACCTCCAAGAGCGATCTGGTTGCCACATCAACATTGTCGGAGAATCCAAGAGCGTGAACGGACTGCGTCCCGTCAACTTGATCGGCTCTCGCGAATCGGCCGCTCAGGCCAAGGACTTGATTATGGAAATTGTCGAAAGCGACAGCCGAAACGACGGCCAGCCCGCCGCCCCCGCAAAGAAGCCCCCGAGGCAGGATGGCGGCCACCAGAGAGATGCTGGTCCTGGAGGCGGTCCGGACAAGATTCACGATGCCATTTACGTCCCTTCCGAGGCGGTTGGCATGATCATTGGAAAGGGAGGCGAGACCATCAGGGACATGCAGAACGGCACCGGATGCAAAATCAACGTTGCGCAGTCTTCCGGACCAGGCGAGGTTCAGCGCGAAATTGCTCTCATCGGTTCCCGTGATAGCATCACGCGTGCCAAGCAGGCGATTGAGGAGAAGGTGGACGCAGTGGTGAGTCAATTTCCGAATCTGCTAGATGCGGTGGTGATCTGGTTACTAACTAACATGCAACAGCGCCAGAAGAACTCTGGAGGTGGTGGTGGTGGTGGCGGCGGCGGCGGTGGTCGTGGTCGCCAGAACCAGGACTATGACAGGAGCTACTCTCAGCAGGCATCTAACCCACCAGCATCAGGATCGACTAATCAACCAGCTGCTCAAGCTCCCGTTGGAGCCGATGGCACCGACCCGTACGCGCAGTGTAAGTTTGTAAAGAAGAAAACGTGCCCGCATCTCGAACGTATACTAACATAACATGCCGCAGACGGAGGATACCAAAACTACCTCGCCCTCTGGTACCAGTCCCTCGTGTATCAACAGCAACAAGGCGGCGCAGCCGGGCAACCCGGCCAGCCCGGCGCTCAGCCTCCACCAGGCTCCTCGTAGGGGTAGCCGCATGCGCTCTTTCCCAGTGAGGGCCATGCTTGTGTGATGTGATTGATCACTTGCCTTGGACTTCGACATGATGCCTCTTTTCGCATTACGTATACTGAAACGCCGCACATGCACATTGATTCTGGTGGCTCATGGCAGTGCACATTTACAAACCATCCGACGACTTGATACCTTCATACTGCTGGACTCGGAACAGCACAGCGCCAACTTGTTTTTTGTTTTTTTCTTGGACAATACCACGAAACTGGGACGGATATCGAAAAGGAGGGGTGGGGGGACAGGCTGCCTCTTGGTCTCGCTTCGCTGATTTCTCGATGCACTGCCTTGGACGTTTGACGATGATGATGGCGCTCTTCGCTTGCACATGATCTCCTTGACTGGCATGACTGGGAATGGGACTCCTGACATGGACACATGGTGCGTGATGCCGCCGCTCTGCGACATGGTTCTACTGCCAAATCTCCATGACCCACGCCCTTGACACCCATGTGATGGGCTGGGACACTGTTGTGCTGGATCCTCGGACGTCGATGGACTTTTTGCGGCAGTGGCATGCTTTCACCCAGTGGAATCTCGACGGGTGGCCATGATGAAGCTTCGAGACGCCTGCCCGGTGGTCCTGGTACGAGAGAGATTTGGGCATGGGGGCCCAAGACAAGTCGCAACTTTGGCCGACGGTCAGCTGCTTCGAAAACCGTCGCGATTGACTTTACTGAATCATCCTGTGGGTTCCGCGGTCAATGCTCCCTCGAGAAAAGCTTGCTCGCGCGGTTTTCTTTTTCTATCATGGTTCTCTCCCGTACAGTCCAGTTCTCCTTCTTGGTCTCTGTGGATATGATACTACGCTGGTTTCTCTCTTCACGCAAAGCTGAATGCTACTGATGCCCCCCATTTCCTTACTTGTTTGGCGGATCGACGCGATTAAGGCGACGGGGACGATGGACAGGGGGGGGAAAAGAAAGAAAAAAGAAGAAGAAAAGTGAAAAAGGAGCAGCGCAATTCTGTATTAATAGTAATTCCCGAGTCAATCGATTCCCATGAGAGTATACGCGTCTCTCGTCAGATGGCAAGCTGGTCCAGGCTTTGCCTGGAACGAGTACAGTGGCACAAGGAGGGGGCAGCAACCGCTTCAGGTGTTTTTTCGTCTGTGGTTGTGTTTGTGACGTTGAGAAGCTGACCAAGATGCAGACTTCCAACACAATCAGGGCCGTGTCAGCGTTCATCCATGTTTTTTACTTTCAACAACGCAACGAAGGAGGACTTTGGTTCTGCTCGTCCGACATGCTTTCACGTTGGACATCTCTCACGTATCCTCTCCGCCTCGTCTATAGTATGACACTCCCTCTTGTCTACGTGTCACCTCTGGGAAACGGCTTCGCTTTGGCTACGTCTCGGGGGGGGGGGGGTCCTCGCGCCGGGCCTTGCACATGGCCACCCGGACATTACCTACTCGAGATGTAGGTTTGCGGGATATGCCTGACACTCTGTTCCAACGACGAGGAACAGGGGGATAGGGGGGCATAGGGTGTCCACGTCGTTTGGGGTTCTGCGTGCCTGGATTGGGTGCCTTGGAGGAGTACCCGATGCCTTCATTGCGTCTCGGGACCGGACTGGTAACTGACGAGACATATACCTCGGGCCGTTGGGGGGAGGGGAGGGGGACAGAGAGTCAAGAGGACGTCTGGCGCGTGAGCAACGCTTATTGGTTCGGAAGGGGGGTTCCGAGGTGGAAAGGACTGTTGAGTAATCCTCGACGGGCGCGCGTGCGTACCGTTTGATGGACGAGCGCGAGATGCCAAAGGGGGGGGGACCTCCTGCCGGGCAGCCAGTCTGCCCGGGCCGGTGATGGCGGTGGTGGTGATGGTGGTAGTGGCAGTGTCATCGAACAGACGTCGACGCTTATCTTGCATACTCGACATCAGGCCTGAGGTTTACTTTGCTGCCGCATCGCCTAACGCGGTAACTGCGCTACAGTTTCGGGCATTTTTTTCGTTTGGTATTTCTGTTCTTGGCCTTGTGCAGGAGCTTCTTGCAGGAATGTCTTTTTTTGCCCAGAGCCTGTGCAGCGGCGTTGACAGAGGTTGTGCATGTGACACGGGCAAGGCAAGGCAGGGCACGGAAGGACCGGTTTCGAGTTAGTCAGTCAGTGTTTTGGTCGAAGTTCAACTCCAGTAGGCATGGTTCGGACGAGAGATAGAGGGAGAGAGAGAGAGGGGGGGAGAGAGAGGAAGAGAAAGACAGAGGCAGAGAGAGGCGGGAAGGAACATTAAGCTCCATCATGACAGAATCACGGTTCACGTCTGCAGGTCCCCTTTGATGGGACGGGCTTGTGCGTACCGATGGCCCCGCGTCCGTGCCGGCCGGACATCTGCTCCCGATCTCTCCTCCACCCTCCCCCTTCCCCCGCTGCCCCCCCTCGACGGGGGGATAGGGAGAGAAACGAGACGGATCGGCGAATATCGCTGCTTTCGAGACAGGTCTTGGCAGTGACGCGTGCATGGGGGCCTCGCATCCGCGTAGCTTCTTGACATGCCTTGGCGTGCGTGTCTTGTCAAGACACGGTCCCTTGGAGCTGAGCAGTGTCGCGATAAGGTTAAGGTTATAGATCTCCATCACTGACGCGATGAACCGCACCCCCGGCCGCGCAGAGACTCGTGGGAGGTGCATCTTGGGAGGGGGAGATGCTGAGTGTGTAAGTTGGAAGAAGCAGAGAGAGAGGGGGAGAGAGAGGGAGAGAGAGAGAGAGAGAGAGAGAGAGAGAGAGAGAGAGAGAGAGAGAGAGAGATAGGACGCCGCAGAGCCAAAGAGCCGAAGAAGAAGAAGAAGAAGAACAAGAAGAGAGAGTCTGGACGATTCGAGCGAGAGAAACATGTGGCCTTTTCAGAGTGAGTATCTGCAGTTTTGTTTCGGGGCGGCCTATGTATCGGCGGTCCGCGATCTTTCCGCCATATCTGCACTCCGGCCGCGTGTGCCCCGATCCAGAGGTTGCATCGCAGGGTCGACCAGGTCATGGTAGGGAGGGGTTAGTCTCTGGCGAGTTATTTGTCTGGGGAAGCGGGCGCATGTTGCAAGGGACATGGCATGGGAAGAAGCAGAGAGATACCTACTACTAGACAGTTGGCAGATACATACATTCATACATACCTACACCCATATGCGGATGCGGGCGCGAGACAAACCTGACTTTGACAAAGAGATCTGCCGTTTGCGAGGGAGCTCGCTCCATCCGTCCATCCATCCCATCCATCCTCTCTCCTCGAGCTGTCATGTCGCATGCAAAGTGACATGTTGACATGCATTGCATTGCTCAGTCCATGATCCATGCTTTCCCCCTAATTTGCCCACGATCTTTGACCACCCCCCCCTCTGCAGGATAAACTTCCCATCGAAGAAGCCTGACATGCTTTTTACCTCCGCTGCATCATCCTATCTCCTGTTGATCTGTGCTTCGTTGAAGCTGACATTTTGCTCGGAAAGAAAAAAGAAGAAAAGAGGAGAGAGAAACAAGCATAGAGAAACAAGCATAGAGAAAAAAGCACAGAGAGGAGGGGAAGAAGTACAACAAACGACGCCGGGTTCGTCCAACAAGAGGGGGCCGAAAAGGCCTACTAGCATGTCTCGGCGCCTTGTCGGGAAAAAAACGAGGTCACCATTCATCCTCCAAACCCCATCTTTGAGCGTGGTTCATCGCTTTTGGAGGTCCCGCCGCCCCGTCCCTCTTCTTGACGTTCGTCTTCTTCTTCTTCTTCTTCTTCTTCTTCTTCTTCTTCTTCTTCTTCTTCTTCTTCTTCTTCTTCTTCTTCTCCTCCTTTACGGAAGTGAGGCTTCACAGTTGTGCTGAGAAAAGCCAACCAAACGGTCGCGGAACCTCCAAAACCCCGGCTCATCTCATCCGCCATTCTCACCTACCGACATCTGCATACCAACTCTCAACGCAACATCTCGGTCCATCCACATCCATTGAACTTTCTCCCGCACAGTCGAGAGATTTCCCCCGCCGACTATCTGCGCTGTTCCCCCCTCCCTCCAGCCCAACGTCCGTCAGTTTGAATCATCAACCATGTGTCGCCTCGTGCTCTTCGCGGGCACCTGCACCCGCTGCAACGAGTCCCTCACCTGGGCCGAGCTCTCGCAGCAGCTGTCGTGTCTTGAGGCCAAGAACGCCGACAGCTTCGGCTCGTGCCGCCGCGGCGTCGACATGGAAACGCACGCCTTTGACCAGGAGTGCGACGCGTGCGCTGGTGAGGACGAGGGCGTCGCGGGCATGGATTTTGGCGACCAGGAGTACCAGCAATATCAGCAATATCAGCAACAGTGCCGCCAACCGGCGGCGTCGACTTCAGCTTCGTCACCCTCAATAGCGCAGAGCTCGAGTAAGAGGGGCAGCGGCAGGGAAGATGGAGAGGGGAGGAAGAAGAAGAGAGCGAGGACGTGAAGTCCCCCACCCTCTACCCCCCCTACGACAGAGAATGGTAATGGAACGACGACATGAACACGATTCGAATTGGGGACTGCTCTCTACTCCTGGCGAGGCGTTTGGTGTTCGAAAGGACTCGGTGGCGTTGGGTGATATCACGAGCTTCGGGATCAAGCGTGATGGCGTACTTTGACACCGTCATCAATTGGAAGCATTTTGTACTATGGGCACACGAAGACACGATAACCAAGACAGCTGGACGAGACGAGCACGCCAGGTTCTCTGCAGCATCGCTGAGGGAATGGAGGACAGAGACGGAGAAGAAGAGGGGAAGAGAGGTACCCTAGTCCGCGTTAGTGGCGTGGCGATCGGGAGGGGCTTCTTGTGAGGGGATCCGGCCTTCTTGGCATGCGTCCCCGGCGCGCATATCTCGATGCTGACGGGGGGGGACGTTGAGAGGTCACTTGCTGACCTGACCTGACCTGGCCTGACTTGATGGTAACACATGAATGTAATGGAGAAAAAAGCTTGATATGGCTTGCTTGAGGATGGAGCTTTGAACCAACAACAGACTGAACACTAGGCGGGCTCTGGCGTCATCATATGAATGCGCCGTCGTTTAAGATCTTTCATAGCGGTGTACTAAAATATAACAGCTTTACAGCTCTACAGCTTTACCATATTTCGACGCCGCGTCCAGCATGGAATACGACGGCGTCGTTGTCTGCCAAACTCGCTATGACCTACCTCCTCAACAAAAAGCCATCTCGCGAATCCCATCCTCCACTACGTTTTGCGTTCATTTTTACGCTTGATTCCCATCATTCTTTTCGTCGTACGAGGTATATTCGAGGTCCCAGTACCTATTAAACAGGTGAAAGCGCCACCCGCCTGCTTTCCATCTTTAACCCTTTGCATCTTTCTCATAAGCCTATTCTTGGAGGCAGATCTCATCCCACGGCTCTCGCGGAACTTGTTCCTTACATAGCCCGTGAGCCTCTCACGTGAAGTCTGCACCAGCGAGCCAATGCGGTTACTTGCCATACGGCTGGCTACACTGGTTTGTTGTGCCTTCTTGACTCGCCATCTTCATCGACTTTTCCTGGGCCCTCATCCCCACTGTTCGAGCTTCGTCTGCCAGAGAGACTCACCCTCTTGCGGCCCCCCTTGAATTTGGAAAGCAACGGCGACATAGGAGTATGCGTAAAGATATATGAAGCAACTTGAAAATTGACCTGAAAAGCCTATCCATACGAATCTCACTATGCCAATGAGGTCTTCAGTCTATCTGTACCCTCCCCTGTTTCCCAACAAGACCGCTTGCAACCCGCTCGTCACGGTCTACCAGATCTCATCATCGACCCATGCGCCCGGGATATGCAGAGGCGGGTTCTCGATTAGCTCCCAAAAGTCTCCAGCATACTCCCACGCGTCGAGGTCCCATGTGAATTTCCAATCTCGAGGTTCGGGCCCGTATGTGAAAGATGCGAGCTTCCACCCCGAAGTGGCAAAGACGTCTCCCTCCGTCGGGTATAAAGTCAGACGTCTGTAAAACCATCGTCGGCCTTGCAATGAGCCATGAGTGAGATAGATTTCTAGCTCCTGCCTGCCGTATTCGATCAGGTCTATCCCCGAGGCCTGCACATCCTCGAGCCATATCATAAATGCTTTTTGAGCAAAGCGTGGCTCTACGTATCTGGTTGAAATCGGTAGCAAACAGTATTGCCACTCGATCAAACCACCTAATATTGACGGATTCCATCGTTCATTGTCTCCCATTTGGCTAAGGTCCTTCACTGATAAACCCCTGAAAACCCATCGTGCAAGGTCCCGCCAGGCGTGGAACTGCTGGTATGCTATATCACTCATTACGTTTGAGTAGTTGTAGAGTACGTCGCTCTCAACCAGATGAACAAAATATACCCATGTAAAGTGGCCAAGAGAGCTCTCATTGGAAAAATCAAGAACCGGTCGAAAATCTGCAGGCTGTAGGTTACCACCTTTGTGTATATCGTCGAGTAGGATTTTGGCGTTGATAAAACGCCAACCCAAGCGGTTGAAACGTGCGTATACAGGAAGTCGATAGTATGAATCCAGCCCTATCGATCTTTTGACCACCATGTCGAGAGCCCCATCCACACGCCATATGATTTTAGGTAAGTTACTTGATAGTTCAACAACGTCCTGAGATATGAAACAGCGCTCGATATCATCATCGAGTTCGCCGGTATCAAGCAGAAATTGAAAGAGGCCCAGTGTACGGATACTTCCTGGGAGTCTGCGTCCCACATTCATCCTGCTTAATGGGGTTTCGTTATACTCGTCCACGGTTTCCAGGCTTAGTCCCATCTCTATCAAACGCTTGGTGACATCGTAATGACCATAGAATATGGCAGTCTGCTCACAACAGTCAGCTGATTCCTGATTCAATGATTTTGTTTGATAACGGTCCATACGTGCAACAACGTCCATCCAATCGCATTAATATCATATAAAGAAGCCTCGTTACTCTTCAAGGCCTCTAGAACATCATTCCACGAGCCTTTCCTGACATATCCGAAAATCGGGTCGTCATCGGGCCTCATTGTCCATGGCTTGAGCGAAAATTTCCACCCCGTGTACGCTCTGTAGGCCTGGAAATCCCAGAATGTCTTTGATACCCACCATGGAAGCTGGACGCGTGCCTGGTGGACTTTTCTACGTTAGCAGACGTCGTTTCAAGAGGGCTTTTCGACCTGAGCTTACCCTCGATATCAGGATGATTGGGATCCGAGACTGTGTGATAGACAAACCCGCCGAAAAAGGAGGCTTTTCCCCATGGCATCGCGGGCGCCGTAATCTCTTGGCGAGTACGTGAAGATACTTTCCGCCCGGCTTGTGTGTTTTCAACCGCGCTTTCGGGCTGAACAGATTGTTGTGATGTTGTCGTTTGAGTCGAACCTGCTTGGGGGCCTAGGTCCGGGAATGTCAGGAACCTGGACTTTACCACAGAACTATACATGCTACGTTAATAAAAAGGCGCACGTCGCTTGCAGACAAAGAGTTGTACGTACATCGTGTAAGTTTGCTGCTACAGAGACAGAAGCTGCAACGCAAACTGTATCTTGTCTTGATAACCGCGAATCTGTTCCTTCTTGAAGGTGACCTTGAGCTTCGTGATATTTCTACGGGACCTCTTTGCGGCATTGATGCGTGACCGCAGGTCCTCGGCCAGCGCATCGAGCTCCGCCACGGCCTGCTGGCAGTACTCCATGCTGAGGCTCGCCGCGCTGTTGTGGTACACTTTGTGCGTCTGCTGGGTGAACTCGGACTCCATCTCGGCGAGTACGGGTCGGAGCAGCTCCAGTTGCCGAACGAGACGAGAGATCTCGTTGGGGACGTCTTGGACCTCGTCCCACAGCTTCTTCAACTTCACGATGCTGCTGCCGAACTTGCCCGCCATCTCGGCCACCGTAAGGGCGCTCACGACGACGCCGAATACTTCTGCCATGGTAGTGTTCGCTCCTCTATTTCTTTCAAGCGTCGTTCGTACCGGGTTGAGGTCGCTTGCGGGCCATCAGGTGGGGAGGATCACGGGATGATCAGTTTCAAGAGAGTAAGGTGTAGCGCAGAGGAAGCCAAACTGTCAGATTGAAATGTGCAAGAGGGAGGGGCAGCCTTATGGGCAGAGCAAGAGACTGCATAGCCACAAAAGGCCCTGTAGAGCGTCAGGGGCTTTCCTGCAGGCTGGACGAAGTCGCGCATGCATAGCCAGTGGAGAGAGGCCAACGGGGGCCTAGTACGTGGCTTAGCATTGATTTTGGCTGACGATCTTGGCCTATCATCAGCCAGTTCGATCAGCGTCTTCTTCAATAGCTTACAGCCAAGAAAACTTGGTAAACGCAGCATTGAATAAAACTCCCTGCAGAGAAGCAAGAGCGCCGTGTCCCCGTAAGCGAAGCTGCATTCGTAAACATCCTGCATCCTTGGAAGAAAACCATTTTAAATAGGCTTTGCATGATTTCAAGAATCAAGACGGAGAAACGCGAAAAGAGCGACACAGGGTCTAGATTGTATGCCTAAGTTATTACCAGTCTATCCTACAAATTGTCTAACAAACTCATGGGACTAGCCCAGGGAGAGCCGCTCAGGTCTCTCACTGGATAGTCGGGGGCGGCGTCGGCGCCTTCTTCGGCCTGGGCGGCTTCACCTCTGGCGGTGCCGGAGCAGAGTTCAAAGCTTCGGGCTCCGGTGCAGGCCTGACCGGCACCGGAGCGGGCATTGGCGGCGCCGGTTCCGCCTTTGGCGCGTCTGGTTCCGCCGCAGCCTGCGGCTGTTCGGGAGTGAAATTTGGCGCTTCAGGTTCTACCGTGGTCATCGGTGGTTCGGGAGGGAACCTAGGCGGTTCGGGCTCCGGCGCCGCCTTTAACAGCTCCGAGACGGACTCCTCGGCAGCCTTTTGCGGTTGCTCGACCTTCTTCAGGTCCCCGTCCCAAACCTCCTTGACCAGCCCCCAGTACCTCGACGGGTTCAGCTTCGAGTGCGCGACGTGCTGGCTCCCCTCGAACCTCTCCGCCCTGACGTTGAAGCCGACCTGCTTGGACTCCTCGGCGTGCCTCTCGACGTCGGCCCAGTGGATCATCTGGTCCTCTTTGCTGTACAGGTACGCCCGCCGCTTCTCGCTCGCCAGCAGCGCCTTTTGCCGCAGGGCGGCCCACATCTTCCCGAAGAAGCCGATGCGCCCGAGCGGGATGTGGAGCAGCCAGAACCAGCCGATGAAGACGTGGGCCAGCGGCGCGAGGACCCTCGGCATCGACGCCGAGAGAGCGCGGTAGCTGCGCATCCAGTGGAACCCCCCCGGGCAGGAGTCGTACAGCGTGACATGCGGGGGCAGCGCCAGCCGGTCCGCGCGGTCCGCGTCGGCGTACATGTCGAGGAACTTTGCAAAGTTGGTGGCGCCACCGTTGGAGAAGACGTGGAGCAGCAGCTGGGGCCGGGCCTCGGAGGCCGGGGTGGAGTCGGCGAGGGCCCGGACGATGGGGACGGCGGGCTTGATCTCGCGCTTGGAGATGCGGGTGGAGAGGGTGTGGATGAAAGGGCACTTGACGAGGAGGATGCTAGCGGACGGGTAGAGGGCCATGTAGCGCGACGTGTACTTTGCAATGTGAACGTCCTGAGCCGACATCCAGCTGAAGATGGCGATGAGCTTGGGCGAGTTCGGGTCCGGCACTACCGAGGGCGGGTCGTACAAGAACGTCGTCGGCGAGAGCTCTTGCATGGCGGGCAAGGGTCCGGACGCGCCACCGGGCTGGTTTGATGCCATGGTGACTTATTTTTAGGGGGTGTTGGTTTGTGGTCTGCTCAAAGAAAGCTTCTTACGGTTGATCAAAGGAAACTTTCCGATGAATCTCGCCGGTGGGTTGCAGTGCCAATAGCTGACGAGGGAGGGAGTGAGTGAGAGGAGGAGAGGTGAGTGAGACCGAGTATGAAGGGGAAACCGAGGAGCTAGCTTACTTACCTAGGCCGTGCATTCTCAGCTTTATTTTCAGGTCTTGTCGTCATCATATCAAGGTTAGCTGGGTTTCCTGTTTGGGAAGTACCTCGGTTTCAATCCCTGATGCACCGACCGTGCACCGCTGCCTCAACCACATCTTGAAGGATTTCTATTGGGTTCTGGGCTGAATACCGCTGCATCAGAAGAGCTTGTTGAAGGGGGCCGTTGACTGCGGAGTGATGCGGGAACCAACGAAACCAACGGGCCGGCGGTGGGATTACGACTCCGATTCTTGGCGGCATGCCAAATGCGTATTGTCGGGGTGCACTTTAGAGTCATCAGCACTTCTTCGTTTGCGCAAGTCTCATGAGTTGAACCCCCAAACCATTGGCTTCTTATGCTACCGATGAGAGATCCAAGTTATGGTCGACAGTTTCCACTCTTCTCACGATGTGATGAAGTGCACAGTTCGTCGTGGTGACAGCCGAAACTCCACGGTGTCTCTCGCGTACCAGGCAAGGGCTCGTCAACCCAGGTAACCCCTTGTCACAGTTGAATTCGGTTGAAATGAAATACCATTGGTGATAGCAGCATCGAGTCACAAAGGCTGGCTACCTAAGCACAGCATACCTAGGGAACACATGCGGGCTATGCGCCGTCTCTCATGTTGCAAGAAAACACATGGATCTGGCAGGCAGGTGTCGAGCATATCTTCGCGTTCCTACATGACAGGCTTGCTTAGTCTAGAACCTTTGAGAGGGACTCGGATGACAACTGACCGCCGTTCGCTGAGGACAACAAGCAACTCGGTAGGTATGTCGCATGGCGGGTTATCAAAAGCTCAACAACTGTGATTGCTCCGTCTAGAAAACTGGAGATTACTGCAAAGAAGACTCTCTCGGCGGTAGCTGGCCTATAGTTGTTTGCGAGGTGGAACAAACGGTTTCCGGATGAACGTGTCTTGTGCCACCCGTACCTGGAATGACATATGGGACGACGGCTGCAGGTGTCCGTCAGAGAGATTCTCACCACGACGCTGAACAGCATAGTAGCCTCACGTCATCACGAATCTACTTCCAGTAGTAGAAGGCTCCGTTCGTCAGCCGCCAGCTTGTATAAGTTTGGCGGTTTGCAGACACAGCAACTCTAAAGTATTTCATCCCATAGACATGGATCACGATGCGAGATTTCCGGTTCCTGATCATGAAAATCTGCTGTCCGCGTCAGTATATCTCAAACAAAAGACTGAGTTGATGGTACTTGTACACCAGGGTAAAATTTCCCCATTGCAACCTGGAGCCTGCCTGTAGGTTCGACTCATTTCAGGACGTAGGACGCGACGGGAAGCCGTCGTATTAGACAAACCAGTATACCTAGGTAGGTATGTTGACAATCACCGAGTAAGTGGTTATATCCAAGCCGGAGAAGACCAAACGGACCGAAAGAGATCCGCGCCTTCCGAACCGTACACTCAAACACCCGGTAGGCTCTTCCTGTTTGGTTCTCACAACACAGAAGCAGGAGCGACGACCCGGACACGGCGGTAGCTTCCCTTCTTGTCCACGAAAGCACCTACCTCTTTCCATTTCCTGCCTACTTAGGCAGGGAGATGAGGTAGGTACGGAAATCACGAATGGAAGTAACGACGGCAACCCGCTGCTCCTTCCTCTCGGCATTGTGCGTCTGTCACAGACGAGCATTGCCCCTTCTTCGGCTTTCCATCTTCCGCACTCGTTCTCACTCCCTCCCATCTTCTCTACAACATCTCGCCATTCAGTCCCTTCGTTTTCGCCTATTAACCCGAGGCAGAAGCCGTACCTTGCCTTTCTCGTTCTCTCTCTTGTTTCCATCAATCGCTCCTTTCAACTACACTCGTTCCATCTTCCCCATCGACCGCACAGCATGAAGGTCGCCAGCGTCATCTCCTCGCTGCTGGGGGCCGGCTTGCTATCGGCCAGCCTCGCCCTGGCCAAAGACAGACACCGTGTTGGCGTTGAGATCAAGAGCCCCCTGAAAGGCGTCAACTTTCAGCGCATCAAAGCTTTCCGCGAGGTTGCCCCCGACGAGGTCTCTGGACGCATCCAGGCTCTCAAGCCATTCCGCCACAAAATTGCTGGCCACAATGCTGCCACTGCCCTTGGAGCAGCCCAGCCCCGAGGTCTCTCGGCCGCTTACCAGAACATCACGGCTCTCTCCCCGTATGGAACCCAGTATGCCATCGAGGTCATCTGGGACGGCAAGCCAATCAACATGATCTTCGATACCGGCAGCAGTGATACTTGGGCCACCGGCTCCAACTTCACCTGCACCAACATGGTCGGTAGCGCAGTCTACTCACAGGAGGCCTGTGGCTTTGGCCCCAACAAGATTGACGGCTTCAAGTATGGCCCCGCCGAGGACATCCACTTCACCTTGGGCTACGGCTCTGGCGAGCGAGTGTCTGGCCCTATGGGCTTCAGCGACATCGAGGTGGCCGGAATTACCGTTCAGCAGCAACAGGTCGGTCTCGCCAACAAGACGTACTGGATGGGCAACAACTACACAAACGGCATCCTCGGATTGGCGTTCCCCTCCATCACCAGCGCCTTCATCGGCGATATGGACGAGGACCGCCCCGCCTTCCAAGTCCCGTACTCTCCCTTCTTCACCAGCATGGTCCAGCAGGGACTGTCTGCCGATTCCTTCAGCGTCTCTCTTGTCCGCAACTCCAGCGGCCTAATTGGATGGGGTGGCCGCACTGGTCTGCCAGTCGACGGTCCCACTGCGTACACCAACCTCATCATTGTGAGTTCTCCTGTTGTTCCGTTTGCCTGGCGCCAGCTGACGAACGAAAGACCACCATCAACCCCGATCGACCTGAAGGCAGCTGGCAGTACTCATACTACACTGTCCTTGTCGATGGCATCCGCTGGGGATCAACCTCGGACACGAGACGGTTCCTCTACATTGTCGACACTGGCACTACGCTCATGTACGTGCCTCCGCCTATTGCCGAAGCGGTTGCCCGGTCCTTCTCCCCCAGCGCCGTCTACCTGTTCCAATACGGCGGGTATTTTGCTCCTTGCGATGCCATCGCTCCCAAGATTGCAGTCGTCATCGAAGGCGCAAGCTTCTTCATCAACCCCGTGGACCTTATATACCCGGGTCTCGTTGATCCCCTTACGGGTTATTGTCAGATCGGTATCACCACCGGCGGCACGGGACCATATGTGCTCGGCACAGTCTTCTTACACAACGTCGAAGCCTACTTCGACATTGGCGCTGGCCAGATGCGGTTCTACGGTCGAGATACATATGGCCCGACGCCTCAGCTGCCCGAACAGTAGATACTGGGCGACCTGTTGGTTGTGTATAAGCGACTCGTGCCGACCAAAGCGGATACTGATGTTAAGATGATGCAGTTGTTATATTTGTGAACAGGCAGAACAGGGGATTGATTTGCTGAGAATTGACTGCCCTTGGGGGTCGAGATGACGAGAAAACACTTTGTTTTTACCAGACAGAGAAGGAGTGTTGCTAGCTGTGAGATAGGGTTCTGCTTAATGAACGCCATTTGCCTCATGCTTTCTTTGACAAGTCAACTCAGTCTTGTACTACCAAGTCGGAGTAAACGCATGCTCATCACCCTTCTGCTTAGGTGGCTGTGCGCTTGCTATCAAGTCCAGGCGAAGCTTCTCAAACCAGATGAAGTGGTTTTAGAGACAGCGGGAGTTTTAGCGTCGGTGTCGTTTCCACAGTGGACAGTACACTAGGTAGGTACTGGTTTCAGTACCTCAGTCGGGACTTATCGGAGTGGCAATGGGGGGTCTTATCGCTCTTTAGCTGCCCGTCAGGTCCTTATCGATAACGATTCTTCTGGCTGTGACCTCACTGACGGCTCAATCGTTTCTGCCACTCTATTCAATAGGTCGCGATCCAAGCCCTTCACACCCCTCTCTCTTTCGCCAATTCACCCCGAAGCGACTCCCTGATCATCAAGAGAGCAGTCCTACCTTTCTGTTCCTGTACCCGTATTATCTCCTCTGGTCTCCCATCACGGTCTTCGTTGCCACGATCGCTTCGATTCGACCCCAGTTCGGCAGTCGCTGTACGGATCCTCCCCTCCGATATCCCCCGTGCTCGGCAACGCCTCAGCGGGAAAGAAAGAAGCGGCATCTCTTCCAACCGAACCGGCTCACCGAAGCCATTCCCAGCAACTCAAAGTTCAGGCCCCCGATTCAAACACATCCATCATGGGTATCGGAGTGATCCCGGCCGGCGCCGAGGACGCCAAGCGCCAGCCTCGGCGACAGCACACCTGGAGCTTCAGCAAGGTACGGACGATCGGGTTTCCTTTCCCTTTGACCGAGAGTGTGTTGTGTGTCTTGTCACGATGATTCCTTTCGGTCGTTGCGATTTGTACTTTTTGCCGGCTAGCTTGCATTACAGCAGCCGTAGGACTTTCTCAGCGGCCACTTGGCTCGCAGGGTCGTGGACCATCGTCAAGTGACTTTTTTCTCCCTCCTTTTTGCGCACCCAATCGGTTCCGTGTTTGGTGGTCTCTGGCGGTGTGAATAATCACGCAGGGGTGTCGGTCAGTACCACACCTGGGGGGCCTTGATGCGATCTGGCAACGGTGCCGATTTGCTGGTTCCGAATCCAGACGCCTGGACTTGCTGGTTTGGTGCCGGGCCTCGGGGGTTCAGAAAATGCAAAAGGCCCCCCCTTCCCTGGCCATCGAGAGAGTTTGTTAGCAAGTGCAGCGGCGATGCACTCCGTATTCGAGATCAGAAGACTTTTTCCCGGGTGACCTTTCCAACCCCCCCTGGCAGCCTTCGTGGGGGTCAGCTGCTAGCGGCCGTTGGCCTTGTCCTTGGAGCCATGGGAGCCTGGGAGACGAAACGAGAGTGGTTGAAGATGATTTCGTTTTTTCCCCCTGCGAGAAACAAGAAAAAGGTGTGGTGCAGGCTCGAAGACAATGCTTTGTGGGTGATGAGTGAGTTGTCGGCTTCGTATGTTAGAGGTGGAGGATATCAATAGCCGGAAATGGCCAGAGGGAAGACGGGCATTGGCCAGGAGCGAATGCGAATGGCACAGTTGTCGCGAACAGGGGAAGGCAAGGCATACAAAGCTCCCAACTTATGTCTCTGACAATGACTGTGGCTTTCTGGACTGGAATTCCACTGCATTCCTCGCCGCGAGAGGGGTTTGCCGGTTTTTCGCTTGCACCTTCGTCATCGGGAAAGGTAGTTCACCAATTCTGTGACGGGTCCGGCTATGGCTGGCGAGTCAAATTGGAGTGCTCGGCGTGGGCTGATGTCCACCTCGGCTGTGCTCGGTGAGAGCCAGAGCCAGAGCCACGGCCAGAGCCAGCAAGCTTGGAGGTGTGCATCAGAGCAGAGCTGACTGGCAAGCTCTGCAAAAGGGGATGGATGCAAGATGTCCTCGTCGATGCGGGGATGGCCGTGGTGCTCAATGTTGGAGGCTGGATCTCTGCAGCGGCAGCCCCCTGCCGACCGAACACCTCTCTCTCTCTCTCTCTCTGGCTAGGCTAAACCCGACTAGGGGCCGGGGGAAAGGCGGGCACAAGACACGAAAATGAGGGGCATCGAATGGAGAGGATTGGAGTTGGGATGGGGTCATGACCTGACTGACCGCGGAGGAGGGGCTGAGAGAAGGCGGCCTCTGCCATCCCACGCAATGCTGTGCCGGGCCAAGTCCTGGCCCTGCGCGCATGCGTCCGTCGTCCACGAGCTGTCCAGTGGGAGAGCCGTGGCGTTTGTGGGGTGTGTGAGTGTGTGGTGTGTGTATTGCGGACCGGCGGACGGGAAGTCAAGAGTGACAAGACGACTTTTGATTGGCATCCATGATCCAATTGCACTCGGACTGGGCATCCCGGAATGGGCCAATCGTCATACCAATTGCTTCGCCAGTGGTCGACTCAATGCGCATTTGTCGAACGCTCTGGCTTCGCGAACATTGTTAGCCCGGTTTGCATGAGTCTCGTCAGTTTGTTGCTGCAAATGGATCGGATATCCGAGTTAAGTTGGCCGCCGACTGACCTGAATAGACAAGAGGAGCTAGTCGCTTGCTCTTGTTTTCTGGCTGTCGCCTCACTGTTGCAGACGGTCTCTTTGCTGTTCCTGAGAGCATCCAGCACCGGCGCCGAGTCTAGCTTAGCCATCACCACCTTGGACCTGCGCTCAGCCCTTTTGCTGGTGGCCAAGTTGGACTGCCTTCAAGCTGACTGACTCCAAGCTGACCCCAAGCTACTACCTATTTTGTTCCTCGGGATGTTCTCTCGGCGTCCTTTCTTCCCCTCCTCCCCCTCCCCTTTTTACATACGTTTTACGTACCTTTCTCTCAATCCCCTTCACACGTTTGCATACTCGTGCACGTCGCTCACCCACTCATTACTCTATTACCTCCACCTTCACCTTGACCTCAGCTCAGCCGACGTCAGATCACTGCTCTTCTCCTCACTACATAACACCCCCCAAAACCTGTGTAACTGGGGAAGCAACCTGCTGCGTCTTCTTACATCTGCAACTACACCTACATCCACACCCACACCTATACCTACAAATACACATACCAAACAGATGCACATGCAAACAGCCCTCACTCGGCCGTTTTTACAACCCACCTACCGGTACCCGTAGCCCCATCGATATCAACCCCTGCCAGTAGCTCTTTCACAGGGTCTGCCCAAGCCTTGTCTTAGTGGTTCCGTGGTGGAGAGAGTACACCCACCCCGGCTCCAAGTCACCGCACCCGCCCCCAAAAGTCACACCCGAGGGGTCCCGCCTTTTTGGGCAAAGAGCTACTGCCACGGCTGGAAGCATCACGCGAGCTGCCTTTCCACCACGATTTCCCCTACCTTGCCACTCAATTAGGCCCTCTTCTCATGAGCACGCCTGCTCTGCTCTGCTCCTCCTCTTCTTCCCTTCTGTTTCGGCGTAGCAACTTCCACCCAACACTCTAAACTACAAGACAACCCTCAAGATGCCTGCCAAGACTAACGGTGTGGGCGTCCAGGTGGAGGATACCAAGATATGCGTCGTGATGGTTGGCCTGCCCGCTCGGGGCAAGAGCTTCATCGCCCAGAAAGGTGAGTAACCCAGTCTTCCCGTCTGACTTGACTTGGTACACGGTCCCTGCCTTTTTTGCAGGGCGCTTTGCGCGTCGGAAAAGCGAGGGTTCAACGCTGACTCGTTTCCATTAGCGCAACGCTATCTCGGCTGGCTCTCGATCAAGGCCAAGACCTTCAATGTCGGCAGCTACCGTCGCAAAGAGGACGCCCATCCCTCAGCCGACTTCTTTGACTTCCACAACACCGAGGGTGAGCGCAGGCGTCGCGCCGCCGCCGAAAAGGCCATCGAGGACATGCTGGCCTGGTTCCGCCAAGGCGGTGTCATTGGCATCCTGGATGCCACCAACTCTACCAAGGAGCGCCGCAAGTGGGTTCTCGACATCTGCACCAAGGAGGGCATCGAGGTCCTCTTCGTTGAGAGCAAGTGCGATGACGAGAGCCTCATCATGGCCAACATCCGGGATGTCAAGACCACTTCGCCCGACTACCAGGGTCAGGACCCTGACGATGCTGCCCTTGACTTCCGCAACCGTATCCGCAACTACGAAAAGGTCTACAAGACGCTCGGCGAGGACGGTGATGAGGACGAGTACACCTACCTCAAGATCATGGACGTCGGCAAGCAGGTCATCATCAACCGCATCCAAGACTACCTCCAGAGTCGTGTCGTGTACTACCTCATGAACCTCCACATTCGGCCCCGCTCCATTTGGCTGTCCAGAGTAAGTGCTTGCTTGCTGTGTTTTCGTGGCCGTGTGCCTTTTGCTGACATGGAACAGCACGGAGAGTCCATGTACAACCTGGATGGTCGCATTGGCGGCGACACCACCCTCTCTGCCCGCGGCGAGCAGTACGCCCGAAAGCTTCCGGAGCTGGTCCGCAAGTCGGTCGGTGTAAGTTGTGCCTTCGTCTGATTTCCACCCGCCGCTTTGCTGACAAAGACACAGGACGATCGTCCCCTGACTGTCTGGACCTCGACGCTCAGGCGAACCATTGCCACTGCTCGCTTCCTCCCCTCTGATTACAACCAGCTGCAGTGGAAGGCGCTCGACGAGCTCGACTCTGGCGTCTGCGACGGCCTCACTTACCAGGAAATCAAGGACCGTTTCCCGGAGGACTTTGCCGCTCGTGACGAGGACAAGTACAACTACCGCTACCGCGGCGGTGAGTCGTATCGCGATGTCGTCATCCGTCTGGAGCCCATCATCATGGAACTTGAGCGCAGCGAGGACATCCTCATCGTCACTCATCAGGCCGTGCTGCGCTGCATCTACGCCTACTTCATGAACAAAAACCAGACCGACAGCCCTTGGATGAACGTGCCCTTGCACACGCTCATCAAGCTCACCCCTCGCGCCTACGGAACCGAGGAGGTGCGCTACGAAGCCAATATCCCGGCGGTCAGCACCTGGCGCGGCAAGGGTTCCACTGCCAAGCACGAGAACCCGACAGCGGAGTGTACGTGAAGATCTTGAATCAGACTGATGATTGACGAGGAACTATTTGCTGAAGGGCGTTACAGGAACCTGTGGAAACGCGGGACGTGGCCCACCGGTCACAACACCAGAAGCCACCAGTCAGGGGAGTGACCGGGATACCGCGAAGGATTTCCTTTCTGTTTGACGATGATCAACGTTTCCACACTCGACTATTCGGCATTTTCATACCGGTTTAACAACGGCGGCGTTCAGGACGACATAAAATTTGTTGATAAGCACAGGGACTACGGCGGCAAAACGCGGGGTGGTGGTGGTGGCATATCAAGACGGGCGTGTGCAACATCCAGATTCTCGATGGAACTACAAATTTTCTTTTCGGATCGGCCATCGAACGTAGGCGCTGCGGATACTCGCCCCGGAGTTCCACGGTCCTATCGCGATCTGGATCCGGTTTCGCGTTACTTTGCTGTTGCGTAGGGTCCTATGATAAATTTGGGACAATTGAAGATTCGAAACCATGCCAGATAAGGCAGTAAGGTACAACAATGCATCCATGGTCGAGGCGGCAGCATGGGCGGCAGTACACTGGAACAGAAGTTCGGGAAGGGCTGCTGTGACGTGGTACCTACTTTCTCCCTTTTGACGACCGGATCCATTTGCTGTTTGTGAGAGTGTACTATAGGCACCGACGGTTCTTCGGCCGTTTCATGGCTGAAAACAGGCGGTTCGTGTTCAGTGTTTACTAGGATACTCTACTGCTGGAGCATTCATCAGTATTGGTGTTTGGGTCCCCTCTAGGCCGTGATGCCCCTACGAACGACCATTTGACTCTGGCCTCATAGCTTCACACAGAGCGATGAGAGCACCTTTAGCCAATCTTCTCAATGTACCAGGGTCACCATCAGCCAAAATCGAGTTGTCCGAGATACGTATCCAAGGCGGTACCTCCTTGAGGTCGAACAGGTACACAACGATACTCTAACACGGTTGGAAAAACACAGTGTAATTATTATGCCTGGTACTCAACACAATAGAAGACTTTTGAATAGAAACGCGATACCATGGAGGTACCCGGGCATTCAAATACCCTATCGACTGTGTTTGTGGCTGGCAATCAAAGTTTGACCTTAACCATAGAGGTAGGGCGTGAGGTCTCAGTATAAGAGATTGACCGGAATATGCAAAGGTCTGGCTGCCCCTCAACTTTCAAGCATTTCCCGATACCCGGTACGTATCTCCTGCCCCGCACCGCACTCCACTCGGCACGGATCATCCACCTCCGCTATCGCCCAGCTCCAGATTTTTTCCCTCCGATAAGAAAATTTCCTGGCGAGGTCGACCGCAGCACCGCTCTAGAGGAATCGTGAAGATTCTCTCGTCCGGCTCTACACTGTAACACACAAAAAAACTCCAAACCCATTGTAGAACCACAAACAGCGACAATGGATTCCACCACAGTCAAAAAGAGAAAGTCCCGCGACTCCAATGGCGTCAAAGTCTCGAGCAAGAAGCGAGCCGAGCCCCCCGCCGCCGCCCCCGCGCAAAAGTCGAAGAAGGTGAAGCGCAGCAAGGAGCCCGAGCCGGAATCCGACGAGGAGGAGGTGGCGGAGGCTGGCAGCGAAGTGGAGGGGGAGGAGGGGGAAGACGTCACAGAAAACTTCAAGGAAGCCGAGAACCAGGAAGATGAGGCCGACGGCTCCGACCTCGACGAGGACGTCGAGCCCCCCGCGAAGAAGGCAGACGATGCCGACGGCACCGACATCCCCAACCGCGACAACCTTACCCTCCCGCCCGTGGCGGGCGCCGAGGCGCACGACTTTGCGCAGCTGAACCTGTCGGACAAGACGATGAAAGCGATAAAGGAGATGGGCTTCACCAAGATGACGGAGATCCAGAGGAGGGGCATCCCGCCCCTGCTGAGCGGCAAGGACGTGCTCGGGGCGGCCAAGACGGGGTCCGGCAAGACGCTCGCGTTCCTGATCCCGGCCGTGGAGATGCTGCACGCGCTGCGGTTCAAGCCGAGGAACGGCACTGGCGTCATCGTGGTGTCGCCGACGCGCGAGCTGGCGCTGCAGATCTTTGGCGTCGCGCGCGAGCTGATGGTGCACCACTCGCAGACGTACGGCATCGTCATCGGCGGGGCCAACCGCCGGGCCGAGGCGGACAAGCTGCAAAAGGGCGTGAACCTGCTGATCGCGACGCCGGGCCGGCTGCTGGACCACCTGCAGAACACGCCGTTCGTGTTCAAGAACCTCAAGTCGCTCATCATCGACGAGGCGGACCGGATCCTCGAGATCGGGTTCGAGGACGAGATGCGGCAGATTGTCAAGATCCTGCCCAAGAACGACCGGCAGACGATGCTCTTCTCGGCGACGCAGACGACAAAGGTCGAGGACCTCGCGCGCATCTCGCTGCGGCCGGGCCCGCTGTACGTCAACGTCGACGAGGAGAAGCTGCACAGCACGGTCGAGAACCTGGAGCAGGGCTACGTCCTCTGCGACGCCGACAAGCGCTTCCTGCTGCTCTTCTCCTTCCTCAAGCGCAACCTCAAGAAGAAGGTCATTGTCTTCTTCAGCTCCTGCAACTCGGTCAAGTACCACGCCGAGCTGCTCAACTACATTGACCTGCCGGTGCTGGACCTGCACGGCAAGCAGAAGCAGCAGAAGCGGACAAACACCTTTTTCGAGTTCTGCAACGCCAAGCAGGGCACCCTCATCTGCACAGACGTTGCCGCGCGTGGTTTGGATGTAAGTCTCTCCCCCTTCACCTTTACCTCCCTACAGATGGAGGAACCCCGCCGGCTTGATAGCTTGATGCTAATGATGACCCCCCCCCCCCCCCTTAGATCCCCGCAGTGGACTGGATCGTCCAGGTCGACCCCCCCGACGACCCGCGCGACTACATCCACCGCGTGGGCCGGACGGCGCGCGGGGCCAACAGCAAGGGCCGGTCCCTCATGTTCCTGCAGCCGAGCGAGGTCGGGTTCCTGACGCACCTCAAGGAGGCGCGGGTGCCCGTGGTCGAGTTCGACTTCCCGGCCAACAAGATCGCCAACATCCAGTCGCTGCTCGAGAAGCTCATCAACCAGAACTACTACCTCAACAAGAGCGCCAAGGACGGGTACCGCAGCTATCTGCACGCGTACGCCAGCCACTCGCTGCGCACCGTCTTCGACGTCAACAAGCTGGACCTGGCCAAGGTCGCCAAGAGCTTCGGCTTCTCGACGCCGCCGCGCGTCGACATCACCGTCGGCGCGAGCATGAGCCGCGACAAGAAGACGCAGGGTCGGCGGGCGTACGGCAGCCAGCCGAGGCAGGAGCAGGGCACCGGGGGGTACTACAAGAAGCGATGAATTATACCAAAAGTTGGGGGGTGGGAACAGATGATGGATGAGATGGGGGACAGATGATGGACAGAGAGTGTGACAGACAGGGAGAGAGGCACACACAAACATGAATGGCTTGGTCTTGTGAGAATAGATTTGGTCAGCACGGCGTCGCGTCATCAAAAATGATAGTCAAAACGGGTAATTGGGACTGCTTTTTTAGCTTCTTCTTTCTTCCACAAGATTCCTGGGCCGGCAGTTTTCATGAGATGTGATGGTGAGCAAAGGAGGGCCTCCTGGGGGGCGGGCTGCTGCTTGATCCGAGAGCAGAGGAGAAAACCCACATATGGGGTGGGATATAAATAAAAAGAAGGCCACTTGAAACCAAGATACTTTTCTACGTCTCTTGTTGATCCGATGTCCACCGTCGAATTAAGCTCGTTGTTCCTCCAGAATGTTTCACGCGTGTTCCCCTTTCCGTGGTCTCTTCCCATACCTGAGACGGTGAATAAACCATGTCGCGATCATGACCGTGCTGGGGTAGAGGAGATGGGCAGCCATACCAGGGAAAAAAGTGTATATTACACTGACACCGTCGCAACTGTGTCGGCTGTTGTCCTGATCATCTCAAACCGCGGACGACGGTCTCCCGTCTGGCTCCTGCCTGGGAGGGTGTGTGTCTGGTCTGCTCACCTTTACACGACCGTCGCTTGGGTAGGGAGTTTTCAACAACACGCTGCCATAGGATAGGGGTCATCAACCTTTTACACCCTACGCGCTCTGGTTTGCTGCTTCCCCTTTGCGTCAAGGCGAAGACGACAGGAAATTGGGGGATTGAGAACAGAGAAGAAAAACGAGAAAGAAAGAAAAAAAAGGAGGGAGACCAATACTGCAACTGTCGAAGGGGTTCATCACATACAGACGAATCTTTTCTTACCCTCTAACAAACGAGCCCTCAAACGAACAAGCGACAAGACGACTTTCCCTCTTTTTTATCACAGCAAAAACGAAGTCATTCACACATTACAGTGATGCGCCACACCTGATGCGACTTTCCCAACCACCACACGTTGCCTCACAGTTGCAACGCCTTTTTTGACCAGCTCATCTTACCTCAAGGGCCAAGCAAAGAGACAGAGACTCGCAGTCGCAATGTGCACCTACATCTATACCCTGCACAAGGACTGCATGCACAAGCAGTACCAAAACACGTTCAAGTGCGTCTCGGCTCGGGGTAGCATACCTGGCCGGGCCTCAGTTGCACTCACCCTCGACTGCACCGTCCACCTGCCTGACGCCCTGCCGTGGGAGGTCCCGGACCCAATGTGCAGAGAGAAGACCAAGGTGGCGACGCGGCCGGTGAGTGGTCGGTGCCGGGTGTGCATGAGGAGGGAGAGAGAGCTACGAGCTCTAGAGAAGGGTAAGTCTTGCCTCTGGTAGTAGCAGCGGTGGTGACGTGGATCATGGGCATTGATTGTCTGCAAGGAGGATGGGTATATGTGGATTGATTGAAGCTAACGATAATGACGTTTTAGGCTCTCAGCAGGCTCGAGAGGGCGCAAGCACAGCGGCGGGTGTTAGGACGAGCATTCTCGGTTTGGAGCAGCTTGTCGCCTCGACGAAGCCGTTGGATCTGGACGATTGAGGGCAGCAACTCCCAGGAGTGTGTTTCTGTTTCTTCTTTCCTATGTGGGGACTCGATCGAGGAGGAAAAAAACCATATGATACCCGCTGGGATATGCAGCAAAAGGTTTACGCGACACAAGAAATGAGGGTCGATGATGATGATGATGATGATGATGATGAAGGGAGAAGTCACAGCGTTGGATATTCGGTTCCGGTCTGCGGGATGACACATCAGATGCGGGTCTGACGTTCCTCTAAAGACTGTGGGGGAAAGAACACCGAGGGGGGAAGGGGAAGGAGGGGAGTGGAGGGGGGAGATCGGCGGTCCATGCTTTTTGGGGTTCGTTTGGTTGGTTGGACGAGGTTCGCACACACGAGGAACATGAGGAACATGAGGAGTAAGGCGAGATTGGCGGCATTGGCTCAGCCACTGGGTGGTTGATTTCGCGACCTTCCAGAAGTTCTTCACAAGCAAAGCAGGACGTTAGCTCCCATTAGCTGGCTCCCCTGAAGAATACGTTCTTCAAAGGAGGGCCTGCAGTTCTCGTAGGCGATCCAGACACATGGCACTGCTTAGGCGCGCTAGTGAATCATGTGCTTCTCGGACCATCTGGTCAAGTACCACGTAGGTAGTGTACCGTGGCACAGTGGTACATGGAGAAGTGGAAATGCACATCCAATATCTACTATGTAAACCTATATGGTTGGTCGTCTCCTTTGGGTTCGTGCCAGGAATAGGTATGCAAAGGGGAAAAGGTCCAATCAGGCCGGATGTGGGTTGGTGTTCCCCAACAAGATGAACGACGCCAATGGAACTCAATTAGTAGTCTTGGAGCAGGGTAGAGCAAATCTCGCATACCATATCACGCACACACCTCTGCACATGCCACCGCAAGCTCTACAGATTGCACCTTTCTGGCGATACGTACATGGAAGTACCTAATTCTACCTACCCACCCGGGTATAACTACTAGTACCTACGGATACGTATCCGTGTATCATACTATGTATACTCGTACCTTCCTTGAGGTAGGCAGGTCCCAGATGGGCTAGGCAAGAAAGATCCATGATACCCTGCGTACCTGCCATGCCTGTTTTGACACCCCGCCCGCCTTATCCACCTCATGTCCCTGTCCAGCAAGAGCAACCTCCTCCTACATACCCGGTTTACCTCCTACCCCGACCTCAGGTGGCAGTGATGGATCCTGCAACGCAATGGATCCTTCCAACGCACTGGTTTGCGCAGGCTCCCAACGCAGGTGCACCTCGCTGACCCCATCTTCCCGACCCCGTCTGGCCTGGCCCGTCCAATCCACTCCCCCATACATCATACCTTGCCTTGCTTGACCTGTGCTCTCCATCACACACCACACACACACACACACACACACTCTCTCTCTCTCTCTCTCTCTCCCGCAGCCACCATCACATCCATTCTTCGCAGCATCACCAACCCCAGAATACAATACCATTGCTTGCTTGCTTGCTCACTTGCTTGCTCGTCCATACTTCTCTGTTTCTGCCTTAGCATTGCATCCCGTCATTCCATTTGCATTGTTTCACACTTGCATGCGTAATCTTTAATCGAACCCCCCCTCCTTCGCGCTACCGCTCGATATGGCTAAGAAGGCGCGCCAAAGGATCAGCTATGGTGAGTTCGTGTGCCGCGCTGCTGCGCTTCCCGTCGCATGCTGGCTGAGGCCAACGGCTCGACCTCGCACGTCCACCCGCGTCGAGCGACACGAACTTCGACTTCCATAGCAAGACTCGCATCGCACTCTTGGCACTCCCGTTGCTAATCGTCGTGTGCCGCAGTCCTCGAGCTTCCCGCTGGTTCCCAAGGCGGCGGCCACAGGCTAGGCGTCAATGGCCTCGCCGTCGACAAGGACAACGCCATCCTGTAAGCTCCCGAAACCACACCATCCCCGACATTCGCTACTGCTCCCTCTCGTTCTCCCGCGCTCCTACCGTAGCTGACATTTCCTGCCTGCACACAGTTACTCGGGTGCCCGCGATGGCTACATCTGCGCATGGGACCTCAACCTCAACCTCCAGGGCGGCGGCAGCGCGTCCCCCACCGACACCAAGTCCAAGACCACCTTCCGCTCCCAGACCCAGGCGCACATGGCCTGGATCAACGACATTGTCCTCGCGAACAACAACACGGCCGTCGTCACCGCCTCCAACGACCTGACCGTCAAGGTCTGGCGCCCACACTCCGAGACGGACGATATTGCCGCAACCATTGGAGAGCACGCCGACTATGTCAAATGTGTCGCAACCCCGCCCGGCGGCTCCGTCAACTGGGTCGCTTCCGGCGGCTTCGACCGCAAGATATACCTGTGGGACCTGAACGGAGGGGGCAAGACGCTCGAGGTCGACACCCGGGGAGACGAGATTGCTGAAAAGGGCTCCGTCTATGCTCTGAGCGTTGGTCACAACATCATGGCCAACGGTGGCCCCGAGTCCGTCGTCCGTCTTTGGGACCCCCGGTCCGGCAAGAGAGTCACCAAGTTCGTTGGCCACACAGACAACGTGCGCGGCGTCTTGCTCAACGAGGCGGGCGACAAGGTCCTGACCGCCAGCTCCGACCATACAATCAAGCTCTGGAGTGTCACGGCTGGTCGCTGCATGTACACCTTTACCATGCACGAGGACAGCGTCTGGTCGCTGTTCTCGGACGACCCTGAGCTGGGCACCTTCTACAGCAGCGACCGATCTGGTTTCGTCGTCAAGACGGACGTGCGAGGGAGCCAGGAAGACTTGGACGAGGGTCTCTCGGTCGCCGTCGCCCACGAGTCTCATTCCATCAGCAAGGTCGTGGCCGCAGGCGACTACATCTGGACGGCAACCAATACCTCGTCCATCAACCGCTGGTCTAATGTCGACACGGGACCCAATCTACAGCTCCCCGAGGCTTTCCAACGCCAACGCGCAGCATCCACGGCTTCAAGGCCTCGGCAGCCGTCGAACCCGCCACCTGCAAACTCACCAAAGAAGGAGATCTCTCCCAGGTCCATCTTGAGGATCTCCAACACGGCAGCATTCCCCGTCCAGACCAACCCCGGCCCGGACTCCCCCCCTGCCACCGGGAACTACGTGCCCCAAGGAACCGAGCCCATCAACCTGAACCCGGAGGAAACGATTGAGGGCCAGTTCGGTCTCGTCAAGCACAGGCTCTTGAACGATAGGAGGAGGGTCCTGACACTAGACACGGCCGGCGATGTTCTCATGTGGGATCTCATCAAGGTAAGCCGATCTGTGTTGCTGGCAGAAAAAGCAGCAGCTGCTGACGACTGCAGTGCCAACCGATTCAAAAGTTTGCCAAGAGGCATCTCGAGGACGTTGAGCCAGAAGTCAACACTCTCGAGGCAGTGGCCCCATGGTGCTCTATCGATATCAGCTCAGGAAGTCTGACTGTGGTCCTGGAACCGTTCAACTGCTTCGACGCAGAAATGTATGCCGACGACTTGGAGTTGGAAGAGCCCGTAGAGTTCCGGGAAGACCAGAGGAGTAAGTTGCATACTAGTCAGCTGAAGCTTTCACTGACATCGTCCTAGTCAACCTTGGCAAGTGGGTCCTTCGTTATCTGTTTTCCGGCTTGATCGACGAAGAGATCAAGAGAGACGAGGCATACCGTCAGACGCTCAACGAGTCGGTAGAGCGGAGACTGACGGCAAGCCGTGCGAACCCCCCATCATCAATAACTATCCCCGAAGGCGGCTCCTGGGACGAGAACTCGGGAACGACCCCGCGAGCCAACGGCTCCCACCATCCCATGACGCCCGGCATGGCCATTGGACTGGCAACCCCGGGCACCTCCAACAAGCTTCATGACGTGCCGGAAGGAGTGGCCACGCCTTCTAGCCCGCTCGACAACAAGTCGTCTCAGGTCAGCCGGCCCTCGAGCGAGAAGGAGGACTACTTCAACAGTGCCATCGGGCCCATTGAGGGTGCTTCGAAACCCACGGCTGCGCCGGCGACACCTGCTGAGCAAACAGCTCCTGCCGAGTCCAAAGCCAATGCGGACACAGGCAAAGACAAGGAAAAGGACAAGGACAAGGACAAGGATGCCGCCAACGGAAAGTCCCCTAGCACGCCATTCGGCAAAAAGAAGTTCCGCATGAACATGGGCATGTCTTTTGGAAGTAAGAAGATTGGAAGATCTGCTTCAACGACCGCCCCGGAGAAGCCTGTCGTGGTGGACGAGAAGGCTGAGGAATCCGAAGCGTCATCGACACACGAGAAGGAGGTTGACGACAGTTTTCTGGGCGCCATCCAGAAGATTCGCAACGACTACGACAAGTCACTGACCGACAACCCCGACAAGCTCATTGAGACCAAGGTCACTCCAAGCTTAGCAAACGACACGCCGGTGCTCAAGCTGCCAGCCGGCACAAAGGTCGTTCTCCAGGAGGAGACGACTGGCGGCAGTGCCAACATCTACCAAGGTACCGTAGAGACTGTAGGAAAGGGCGCGGACATCATTGAACAGCGCGGTCCCATGTGGTTGGGCGAGGTTCTGCTCACGAACCAGATTCCTTTCAAGGAGCCAGTCAAGGTGTCGTTCGTGCTTCAGCCGTGGCAGAACAGCCTGCCCGACATCGCAACGACGGACGGCAACAGCCGTCTCAACGCCAATAGGATGCTGCGAGTGAAGAAGATTCTGGCCTACGTTGCTGAGCGGATCGACCCCCAGCCCGAAAATCCGGAGCCGGATGCGCTACTGCCTCACGAGTACTTGGAATTATATTGCAACGAGCAGGTTAGTTGGCTCCTCGACTTGCGCTTCGCGTACCCTGTGCTAACTTAATAGCTCCTCCCGATCACCATGACTCTTGCGACGCTGCGAGCCCACATCTGGAAGGGCGGTAACGACGTCCAGCTTCACTACAAGGCGAACGGCCGCAAGGAGATACCAAACCCGCCTCCTGAGCCCCCGGCCGTGGAACCCGACACGGCTCCGTCGCAAGGCACCGCGACGCCCCCCCAAGCGACAGTATAGTCTCGGCTGTCGAGTTGGTGGCGGCGACAAAGGTCACGTATGCGAATGCGCAGACGTCGGGAGGAAGAATTTAAGGTCAACCGGGTGGCCAACATGGCAGTCCAACAAAAGTACCTGCAACAGGCTGCATCGCAAATCACGGTGCCTTCATCCTCGTCGACGGCACCACCTCCGATATCGCGATAGGGTCGGATGGTTAACAGTGTGCGACCAACCAGGGAATATGGCTGGTACAAAGGTCGCTTGATGTTCATAAAGTACTCGTGGACAATTGGTTCGTGTACAGTAACGCGGATCAAGAAGTATGAGTGAAGCGAAGCGGCCTATGACTTCTATCAGTGGGGGGGGGGGGGGGGGGGGGGGTGTTATGGCGTTTTTTCCCCAGTAATGTACATGGCGGAAAAGTTGACAAGCGCAGCCCATATAATCCGGCTGGATGCTTGAGCATAATTATACAGCGAAGGGGGACAGATGCGGGCCTCCAATACAAAATTCGTTTTTTTTTTTCCACGCCGCCGGCTGCCCTCATTCACATTATCGCACATGATGCTTATGCGCGAGCACGTCTACCTCGATTAGACCCCCTCCCCCCCCAAACCCCCGTAAGATTGGTTATAAGACGGCACCGGTCAGGGTGTTTGCGGCAAACTGGTAACTGCCGAGGAAGATGGCACCGCCGATGCTAATCCACATGACCCTCGGGCCGATACCGGCGAAGAAGGGGCGGACGCCGTGCTCCTTGTATATGGTCTTGAGCACGTGGCCAATCTTTTCCTTTTGCTGGCTCAGCATGACCCTCGTCTTGAGCACGTCGAGGGGCGTCGTGATGCCGGCGGCGGCAGCGCCGGCGACGCTGCCGTACAGGGCGCTCTCGACGGCGCTGACCTCGTACTCGGTCTGGGTGGCGCCGGGGCCGAGCTTCCAGTTCTTGTTCTGCTTGCGCTCGCGGCCCCAGCGCTTGAGGCGCTCCCAGAGGGGGAACTGGATGATGGTGAAGGGGACCTCGCGGAGGACGGTGATGGACCAGCCGCGGTAGAGCTCGCGCCAGACGCCGGCGAGGCCGGCCGGGGTGTTGTACTGTGCGAGGATGGAGCGGAAGGCGAGGAGGGAGGAGCCGCTGTGCTGGCCGGCCTGGGCGCGCTGCTTGACGACCTCGGTGGGAACGCGGATGGCGCAGGCGGCGACCTCGCCGAGGGAGGCGGCGAGCATATGGGAGACGGGGTCGACCCAGCCGGGGTTGCGGCCGCCGGGGGCCGAGGAGGAGGAAGAGGAGAGGGAGGCGAGGCGGGCGGAGATGAGGGACTTGGAGCCCTCGTAGGTGCAGAAGAAGAAGGCGGCGCTCGGGGCGGAGCCGATGACGGCGGAACCGATGCCGCGGTAGATGCCGGTGAAGCCGCCCGAGGGGAAGAAGCCGGCCGAGGACTGGAGGCGGGTCTTGAGGGTGTCGAGGGGGAAGAGGGAGAGGTCGACGGTGGTGCCGGCGATGCCGCCTGCGAGCAGGGCTGTCGTGAAGGGGGGGCTCGAGGAGGACATTTTTGGGGGGAGGAGTCGTTGGGCGTTGAGGGCCTGTAAAGTATTTCGAGGGGTTCTCGACTTCTCGCTGGTCGTGAGCGGTTTAAGGTCGAGGTCGAGGTTTGCAGCAAGGTTTTGGTCGCGTGCCTTGCTGGGGGGGTTGGATGCGCCGACGATCGGGATGGACGGTTTCGAGTGTACGAGAGACAGGTAGACCTCGATTGGCGCGGTTGAACAGTAGAAAGGAGTGAGAGGCCGGAGCCCGGTGTTATGACGACGACGAAGTAATCATTTGCGCTACGGGAGAGAGAAGGGGGAGGTGAGATAGAGAGAGAGAGAGAGAGAGAGAGAGAGAGAGAGAGAGAGAGAGAGAGAGAGAGAGAGAGAGAGAGAGAAAGAGAGAGAAGGCGTTTGTGGGTAGGCGTAGATGTTGCGAGGTATTAGATATCGGAGCTACGATCGGTTGTTCGCCCGCAACCGCAACCCCCCCCCTTTGCACGTAACCTTAATGAGAAGAAAAAAAAAACACGGCAGGGGTCCTGCTTTGGAGCTCCGACTCACCGAGGCATCGGTGGACCGTTCAGTGCAGGGGCCGACTGAGCAGGGACCACAGAGTACCTACATAGTACACAACAGTTGGGAAATCTTTCCTCCGAATGGACCGAGTTTGGAGCTCCCGGCCGAAGCTCCATTCTTTTTTCTTTCTTTCCTTTGTCCCTCTTCGTTCACGTCCAACGGTGTGGCTTTCCGAGTTTCACCGATTCGTCAATTGGCACTTCACTTTCGTCGACCATATTTTTCCAACTTCAAAAACAGGAAAGCCCAGCGCGCGGGTGCTCCAGGAAGCTTGCTCCCAAGTACACGATCCACACACGAACTGAGAACCTGCCAAACCCGGCCACCACACGATGGAATGGGCCTCACCAACCCCCCGCCGCCGCTCGCGACCGCAGCAGCAGCAGCAGCATCAGCAACAACAGCCGCCGCCGCCGCCGCAGCCCGACAGTACCTCCACCCGACCCCGAAGCCCGTAAGCTTCCTCGAGTTCCTCGATGCCGTCCGCGCCGCGACCCCGCCCCGCTTCCCCCAGGCCCGCACCTCGCAGCCGCGGCGCATCGGTCTCGCCATCTCGGGCGGCGTCGACTCCATGGCCCTCGCCTTCCTCTTCAACCGCCTCCGCGAGGTCAACCCGCTCATGCGCATCGTCGACAACCCGCTGGCCAAGATCTCGGCCGTCGTCATCGACCACGGGCTCCGGCCCGGCAGCGACGCCGAGGCCCGGGCCGTCGTCAGCGAGCTCAGGAACTTTCGGTACATACGCCCCCACGTCGACAAGGTGAACTGGAGGGCCGAGGGCGTCGTGGGAGACCCGGCTGCGCTGCCCAACGTCGAGAGCGTCGCCCGCCGCGCACGTTACCGGAGGTTCGGCCTCATGTGCTCCACCCTGCACGTCGAGAGCCTCTTCCTCGCCCACCACCAGGACGACCAGCACGAGACGGTGCTCATGCGCCTGCTCGCCGGCCACGGGAGCCGCGGCCTCCGCGGCATCTCGCGCGCCGCCAACATCCCCGAGTGCTACGACATGCACGGCGTCTACGAGAGCGGCCACGTCGACGACCAGCTGATGCGCGTGCCGCACATCAGCTTCCGCCCGCCCAAGAGGGACTGGAAATCGATACGGATGGAGCTGTGGTCGGAGCTCGACATGGACCTCTACGGCGCCGAGCTGCGGGCCGGTTTGCAGGTCGGCTGGCACGAGGGCCCCTACGTCGGCGGCGGCGGCAGCGGCGACGCGCTGTTCCACGCGGCGAGCTCGGCATCGGCCAAGGCGAGGGCCGCCGCCGCCGCCGACGCCGCGCGGAGCAAGCCGCGGATCCCCGTCGAGGATGCCGGCGTCATGATCTACCGGCCACTGCTCGACTTCGGCAAGGACCGGCTCGTGGCGACGTGCGAGGCCAACAACGTCCGCTGGTTCGAGGACGCGACGAATAAGGACCGCACGCTGACGATGCGCAACGCCGTGCGCCACATGGTGCGCGAGCACGCGCTGCCCGCGGCCCTGCGCAAGGATAACATCCTGCGGCTCGCGGCGCGGTGCGACGCCCGGGCCAGGAGCCAGGAGTCGGAGGCGGCGCGGTGGATCCGGAGGAGCGTGGCCGCCGACTTTGAGCCCAACGTCGGGACGCTCACCGTCCGGCTCCCTGACATGGGGGTGTCCGGCCCGGCGCGCGGCGGGACGAGGACGAGGACGAGGAAGTCGGTCTACGACGACGCGAGGCGGGAGCTGCGGCTCGCGCACAGGCGGCTCATCGCGGCGCTGGTGGTGCGCAAGCTCGTCGCCTTCGTCTCGCCCGACCGCAACCCGCCGCAGCTGTCGTCGCTGCAGACCGTCGTCGGCAGGCTCTTCCCCGCGCTCGCGGAGCCTTCCAACGACAACAACAACGGCGGCGCCGCTAACCAGATCCCGCCCAAGGCCTTCAACCAGGCATCGGTCCTCTTCCTCCCCATCGGGCCCGGCAAGTGGTACCTCGTCCGCGAGCCCTACCCCTCGCTGCACCCGCTCCCCGAGTTCACCTTCACGTCGATGAACATGAACGACCGGCAGCAACCGCGGAAAACGTGGCACCGGCCGGTCGACAGCGGCGACGACAAGTCCGTGGCAGCGGCGACGGCGCCGGGCAGGGCGAGGATCGCGCAGCAGCAACAACAGCCGCTGCCCGCGACCGAGTTCAAGCCGAGGCGGTGGCACATGTGGCACCCCTTCCGGCTCTGGGACGGGCGGTTCTGGGTCCGCGTCCGGGGGCGCGTCAAAGCCGTCTTCCGCATCGCGCCGTTCGCGCCGGTGCACGGCAAGGCGTTCCGGGAGGCGCTGGGTCGGGGTCAAGGCCCCGCCGCCGCCGCCCAACCCACCTCCGAAGAGTCCGGCAACGGCGACGGCAGCGTCAGGATAGGCGTCACCGGCGGCGCGACGACCGCCGCAACGAAAACAACAAGCTCGTCCTCGTCCTCCTCTGCCGACCACGACGACGGCAGGGCGCGCCTCGAGGGGATTCTGAAGCGCTTCGCGCCGGGCAAGGTGCGGTACACGCTGCCGGCGCTGTACGCCGTCCACCGAGACGAGGAGACGGGCGGGGAGACGCTGCGGATGCTCGCGCTGCCGACGCTGGGCGTCCGTCTGCCCGGGCTGGAGCGGTGGGTCGAGTACGAGTTCCGGTACCGCAAGGTGGACATGAGGCTGTTGGACGGCGGCGGCAGGGGAGGCGATCGGACCCCGAGGGCCGCGGTGCTGAGGAAGAGGCTGCTGGAGGAGGGCAAGGCGGAGGAGAGGGTCCGGAGGCGGCTCAGCGGGGTGAGGAGGGAGAGGCTGAGGCGCGGGGGAAGGCAAGACTAGGGCCGCGGTTTGAACGGGCCGAGAGAGGTCCCCCGGGTGGTGGTCAGGTCAGCGTTAGATACCCGTGTATTACTTACCAGTGGATTCTTCTTTTCTTTTTTCTTTTCTCCTTTTTTCTCCTTTTTTTTTTTTTAACCTTGTATGATAGCAAAAGATGGTTCTCTCCGCAGGGGACAAGCAAGACTTTACATTCCATTTCAAAGATGCCAGGGGCCGGTTACAAAAACAAAAACAAAAGGTCATCCATCTTGTTGGCAAACTTTGTTGTCTTTTGCATGTTGTATGTTGGAGCTAGAAACTCGAGGTCGTGCTACCCTCGCTGGTATGGTGCTAAAACACATGTAATTACGAAAACTCGCCCGTCCCCGATGAGGGCTGACTTTCCCAACGCCGTGGTTCCCACAAGAAACAAAAGCACAAAAGGGCCAGCTCGGATCTCGTAACGACAGGTATGTGATATCCTTTGTTCAACTAGGTCTTGGACCCTTTCATCACACATGACAGCGTGTTGTCCCATCCGCATATTTCCTGCATATATAAATGTTTGACATTGATTACTCCTGCCCCCTTTTCCTTGGAGCTTCCCACCACTGGTTTGTATCCCCCCCCCATCCCCACATCTACACAGCCTAGACTGTGCCGATGAGTATAGTCTGGGAACCAGAGACGCTGCTCAGCCAGGCGTCGGAACCCCCGGGTTGGCCCTTGTGCGCGTGGACGGCCCGGGGCCAGTTCGTCATGCTGTCGATGTCGACGTCCCTACCGTTGATGGAAATCCTGCCGCTGGTGCTCTGGGCTGCCACGGAGCCCTCCCACGAGTCCGGGTAGCGGACCTCCATGTCCCCGCTGATAGTGCTGTGGCTGGACTTGAGGTGGCGCATCGGCGGCTGCTCGTTGACCATGATGTCGCGCTCCTCGGTCTGGGTGGAGGCATCCACTGATGAGCGTCTGACTGGTGACGCGTCGGCGGCCCCTTCGCCGGTCGGGAGGAGGTTGCGTCTGTACGGATTTCCGATGCCCGGAATGAACGGGCCACCCGGCATGCGAGGCATCTTGGGCATCTTGGGCATGGGAAGAGGGTTGGTAGGGATGTCGACGGGTTCGTCAGGCTTGGCTCTCGGCTTCTCGCCTCCGGGCGTGCCCTCGGTGCTCGCGATCTCGACCCAGATGGGCTCAAGCACCTTGACAGCGACGTTGCCGCTCTTGGTCTTGGTGTGCAGCTCGGGCTCCCTGACGGACTGCAGCAGGCTGATGTTGTGCACGGGCAGAAGCTCAATAGCGAGGTCGCCACTGACGCTCTCGGCAAAGGCGACGGAGGTGAAGGCGACCCAGGCGCGAATGCCGCCAGACTTGGCGTCGAGCGTGGTGATGTAGTTGCGGGGCGGGATGATGGTGTCAGGCTTGGTGCTCTTCATTGCCTGGTCAAGGGGTTCCCTGACGCTGATGGTGCCTGAGATGCTGGCGACCTCGAGGACGGCGGGACGCGGCTCCGACTCGAGGACTGGTTGGGGGCTAACGTTGGCGTCGATGTTGCCCGACTCGGAGTTGATCTTGAGGGAGTCGTAGAGCGGCCACGAGCCCATGATGTCGCCAGACAAGGTCTTGACGACAATGTCGCGTGAGTTGAGGCGATACATGATAGAGGGCTTCGCGGGGGTGCGGACGTCGCCGGAGCTGGCGGCGATCTCGAGGCCGTTCTTGATAGTGACGGACAGGTCGTCCATAAGCTGGACGTCGAGGTTCTCCGCGGCAAGATAAAGATGCGACAGCTCGGCGTTCTCGGGTACCCAAACCGTAGCGCGTACGGCCAGGCAGGGACGGAGAGAGCGGTTCCAATCGATGTGCTGAGGGGTCTTGATCAAGAGCTGTTGATGATCCGAGTCCCACTCGACGACGACGTCGAGCCCCTGATCATTGGCAACGACCTCGAGCTCGACAGAGGGCCCGGGAGCACTGGCCTGCTGGCGGCGAATGACGAATTCGCCGCTGACCCGAGGTCGGTACCCGCGGGATGGCTTGCCTTTCTCGACGCCTTGGAGGACGCTCAGGGTCCTGTCCGGGTTGTAGGAGACGCTGAAGGCCTTGGGCCCGAAACGATACTCTGCCTGCAGGCACGTACTCGCGGGGTTCCAGGGCATAGAGCTGTTCGGCTCGTCGGGCTGACTTGGTTCATTGGGTTCATTGGGTTCAGAAGGGCCGACCCTGATGGGCTGGCCGGTGACGGGGGATTTATCGACGGGGGATTTGTCTACGGGGGGTTTATCGGATGGCTAAGGGTGTCAGCTCGGGGATAGTAGGCGAGGGCGGGTGTCCATACGTACCACGTTGACGACAGCTGTGACCAGCATGCTAAGAAACCCGACCAGGGTGAAGAAAACCAAGGCGGCGAGGAGCGCCATCTTCAACGTCCGCCTCGAAGCCCAAGGGAACTTCTTGAGGATTCTGTCCTTCCATGAGGGCGACGGCCTTAGGTCATCGTCGTCGTAGTAATCGTCGGCCATGATCTCGGGGTCGCGGCCCAGCAGGCGCGCCTCTTCCTCGGATGCCCCCATGTTATTGCTGAAGGTCTGGTAGTTCCTGAAGGGTGTGGGGGATGACGCCAGTGGGGACGTGGGCGACGGCGTGTAGGCGGGAGGTGCCTCTCTGGGGATACGGAACAGCGAGGCCGAGTACGAGTGCAGGCTCCTTCTCGGGTGAGTCTGGGGCGTGCGCAAGGGAGCGTCGGCAGAGGGCGTATAAGACGATGACGAGCTTTGGGCGGCGTTGGAGGATATGTAAGCATACGCAGTCGTTGCCGTCGTCGTTGTTGTTGTATGTGATGGCGTCGCCTCGCTGTCGACTAGAGTGGAGGGCCCGTCGTAATAGTAATCCTCGTCGAAGGGGGTGGCGAGTGACGAGTTCCTGATAACGGGCGGCGAGTTTAACCTTGCCTCTTCCCTTGCTTCGTGATCTTTTGTGGAGGGGGAGGGGGAACCCTCTTCTTGCAGACGCAGCGAGGGGTCCTGGACGAGGACGTTAGGCACATGCGGCACGCCGGCGGACGTGGGAAGCGTCGCGTCGGTTACGTCGTCCTGGCTGCGGAAGTGTTCCTGTTGCGGGGGGTAGATTCCGCCGGCTGACGACGATGTACTGTTCTGGAAGTAGCCGTCAGTAGGCGAGAGGTGAAGGTCGAGGTCGTTGTCGTTGTCGTTGTCGTTGTCGTCGGTGACTTGGTCATAGTCGGAGTCGTCGGCCGAATACAAATTGTCGGAATATGGAGCCGGCATGGCGGCGTGTTCTATTTCAGTCTTTTCTGCTGATGTTTTGCTTGGTTTTCGTCTGAAGTATTGCGAAGTTCTGTTTCCAAATGCTGGGTCCTCTATTGTTTGAGCTCCCGCCCCTTATTCGGGATCCCCAGGCGGCAAAACAGTCAACTGAAGTGGTAGTGCCTGATTCGTGGAGGAACCTGGCTGATACGCGCAGTGTCGTAGACGGGAAGAACGGATGCCAAGAAACGGTGTCAAACAGTTTAGGTGAAGGCTTCTGTCCCTCAACGGACGAAATGCTGACCCGCGGTTCACAACGGACGGTACGCGAGGCGCTTTGACGAGGTTGTGATTTGTCACGATACAATCGTCGTAAGACTTGCGAAGACTGGAATGAGGAGCAGTTGAGGCCGCGAAGAAGTCTGCGCGTTCACTTGGTTGAGACAGGAAGGAGGGGGGACGGATGGATGGACGGGGGCGGGGACGGGGACGGACAGAAAGGAACCGTATGAGTCTTGCAGTATTGCATTGCATTGAGCGATGCCCGTTCAGGAAGAGAATGAAATCACACCGGTAACCAGTAACCACCACGCAACCCATGGGATGGCGTTCGGAGAAGTGCCCCCAGTTGGTTCGCCGAAGACACGGGTACCGATAGCTATCTCCATGGCGCCTGTACCCGATGCGGGCGAAAGAATTTCGATATCGCAAGAAGAGGGGGGGGCGACTCGTCAGCTCGTCGATCAAGTAAGATATGAGACCGCACACCGGCGCCGTTGACCAACGGCGGTGTCTTGGGGACACTGTTCGACTACCGCGGTGAGACACGCACACGACATTGTAGGCCACCCTCAGTTGCTACGCTACAGTAAGTAGCATAGCTACTTGCTCCTCTTGCGTGACACGCCTGCGCACCCAAACGAAACAGGAAGCTGTTCAACCAAGGCGCGGTTTTTACGGCGGAAGTCGATTGGCAGTTTCGAGGTGGAGAATGTAAGACGACAAGGGTGGGGACGGTTTGAGAGTAGAGGTACCACCGGACCAGGATTCCGGTGCAATTCGACATGCCACGGGGAGAAGGGGGCGGAAAGCCAAGCTGAAACTTTATCCGCCATGCCTACCAAGGCAGCTACTACCAAGACTGGCCAAGCCGTCAGCAATACTGTGTACAGATAAGATGCGCCAAAATCCCTCGCCCAGGTGGGCTATCTTTTGCCCGATATTACTACGCTGACAAAAGTTCCCCCCACCGCTCACCGACGTCGGATCTCGTTTCTGGACGGGGATGTTTGTGCTGATTTCCCATGGGTTACGAATCATAGACGTAGTCTGCATATCCATCGACCAGTGACCATCAATCAAGCTTCTCGGTGATCTGAGACTCCCCTGGAAGGACACGGGGTGACGAGGATCGCGACGTAAGCTTCTTTATAGAGCATGCCGGCAACGTATCATTCTTTCCCCCTAGTCTGGTCTGGTCTGGTCTGTCTGTTCGGCGCCAAGTAACTGTCAAGCTTTTTGTTTCTTCGGGTTTCATCCAAGACTTAAGCTTGGCTTCTATCGGAACATGACTGCCTCAATAGTACACCACGTACATAAAAGACCCCCGCCTCCGTCTTCAATGTCACGATTGCCTCGACGAGTCAAGCAGTGCGTCCACGTGGCCCTCGGCCGCCAACATGCCGGCATTTGTCTGTATTGAGCACACATACAATATCCGGGGCGGCTCAAACTAAGGTGCATTCGCAAAGCCACCGCCAGCTTGCTTCTTTCCGCCCCCGCTTCAATCAAGTCTTCTGGTATCTCTCTCCACGTCTTCTAAAACGCCATGGATCATGGCTATGTAACAAAAATGGTCAACCTGCCCTTCCCTCTTGGGCCAGCGAAAGGCAGCCCTACCACGCATTCCAATTCTTCCTCGATGATTCAAATACGAGATCCATCCCATGCCACGCTCTGGCACTCCATAGTTGATTGAGCATCCATAGTGATTCCAATCCCTTGTTTCCTGCTTCCCAAGGTATCCATCCTCCTTACTCCAACCCGAGGAGTCTCTTTGAGTTTTCGTACACAACCCAAGTAATGCTCAATGCCGGAGCAACCTTGAGCAGATTAGGCGTGAGTCCTTTGTACATGCCCCGCATGCCCTCGTTCTTGAGCGTCTGCTGTGCAACATCCACGATGCCAGTGTAGGTCGCAGGGTGCATGACGGTGCCTTGGGTTTGGAGGCGAGTACGGAGGACGTTGAGGGGGTACACCACCGATGCTCCAAAAGCGCCGCTGGTGGCGCCAATGATGCCAGTCATGATGTTACCTGGCTTAGCGTCCTCTTCGTGGATGCCGCGGTATTTCGACATGTATCTTTTGTATGAGGTTTTGAGGAACTCGAATGTGCCCATGTCGATGGCGCTGTAGGGGAACATGCCCAACAGACCCATGGTGACGCCACGGTAGGCAATGCGCACACCGCCACCCTGCCACATCTTCTTGGCCGTGTCAATGACAAGGGCATTGCCTGAGAGGCCGCCCTGGACTGTCGACGTCTGGAGTCGGAACTTGAGTGTATCCAACGGGTATACACAGAATCTGAGAGGAGTCAGTAGTGAAACAAAGGGGTGGGCAAAGAGGACCGTGACGGCTCAAAGATAAGGGAAAGGATAACAGCGCCTCCTTCCATTGAGAAAGCCGTGTAGTGACAGTGACTGGCGGTACAAACGACAAACAAGGGGGTCTGGAGAGGACTCACTGAGCAACCATGCCAGCAACACCGCCTGCAACGAATTTCGAGTAACTGTTGATATTCGTGGGGTCGTTGTGACCCTCAAGCTTAGAGAGGGTTCGCTTTGCGGCCTCATACGATCCGAACTTGATGGCACTCTCAGGCATGATCTTGATGACGTTGAGTCCATTGCCTTGTTCAGTCAGCGAAAATCCCAAGACCTCACTCTCCCTCATCCACACTCAATCTTGAACCTAAGGAATTCGAGGCGCCAGTGTGGAAAAAAAGCAGGCTAGAAAAGTAAAAGAGAGAATAGAAGGGCCATACCTGCAAAAAGACTCCTCATACCACCAGCCTTCCAGAGATCCTTGACGGCGTCACTGAACGGCTTGACTGCATTACGGAGGGCGAGCAATGGGCGTCCCTGCTTAAGGGCAGTGGCGGCAGTCTCGGTGCTCGCTCGAGTGTTGACAAGAAGGTAGACCTTCAGTCGGTCGAGTGGAGCGGTGGCGGTTCGCGATAGTCCTCCGGCGACGGCACCCGCAATGAAGTAACCTGGATCAGGGGCGAGGTCAGTCAGTGTCTTGGTCTTGGGTGCTACAGTTGCATCTGAGCTGGAGCTGGAGCCTTGCTCGGAGCTGTCGCCTGTGACCTGGTTCGCTTGAGAGGTGCCGACGCCGGGGAGTCTTCGAAGGATGCCTGCGCGCTTCTCGTCTGTGGCCTCGATGCACGCCTGCAGCACCGCTGCCTCCATGTTCATATTGTTCATGTTGGCGCTGGTACCTGAATAGCCCGGAGGAGATATTGGCAGTACGATCGGCTGCGTGGACGGTATTGGCTGCTGGGAGGCGGAAGAGGAATCAGTGCAAGAGGTGAAGCTGCTGTTGTCTGGTGAACTATGCCGTAGCTGCCGTTGTTGCTGCGTTGGCGAAGTAGGAAGGGGCGGGGCTGCTCCTTCCTGGGAAGGCACGACCACACCCATGGGGCGACCGTCGTTGTCGGTGAGAGGCTCGTTGGTGGCGCCGGGCTCACGGTCCGAAGGGGATGCGATCCTCAAAATGGATCCAAAGAGGGTTTGCAGAAGGAAGCCGGTCGTACCTGAGCTCTCAAGTGTCTCCTCCGACACCATCGAGTCACCTTCAGCAGAGAGGGTGACGATGGAGGAATAATACTCCAGCACGGCCTTCAAGGGTGCATGGCCGTTATGTGTCGGCATAAATAAAAGAAAATCTCTGGGTACGTTGGTCGTCTTGTCAGTGATTCTGCTGCTGTCGGGGAAACAAACGAAATCGCGCCAACGGAAAAGCAAACTTGGACAGAATCAAGGGTATCGTGACGCTTAGCTTTCCGCCTCTTACACGGAGCTACGCCGAGGGCAGATCGCCATCCGCGGTACACCTTCTACGCACACCCCGGCTCTGATCCATATACGCGCTCATAACTACGAAGCAGACGTTTGCAGATAACATCTCGACCAAGAAGCAAAACGATCAAGGACACGTCCATACTTACCGCCACTCTTCAAAGCTAATGTAGCCATCGTTGTTCATGTCGATATCGCCAAAGAAGGAGCCGAGCTTGCGCATCGGCACAACAAGCCCGGCCCGTCGGAACGCCTCCCGCAGCTCCGTCTTGTCGAGTCGGCCATCGTTGTCCTTGTCTATAGACTGGAACAGAATCATCAGTTGCCTCTCGGTCTGCTCGACAAAGTAGCGGAACTCTGAGAGGGATTTATCGTCGTCAGCAGCTATTCCCTCATGCCGCATGGCAGGGGAACCCGGCCAACAGCTCCAGGCTAAGGCCGGCTCCCACGATGGATCTCACCTTCGTATTGGATTTTACCGTCGTCGTTCGTGTCGACGACGGTCATGATCTTCCGCAACATGTCGTCCGCATTTTTCATGGCTGCAGCGCAAGGTCAGCCACCCAACCGTACGGGAGCTTCGGACACAAAGATTGGTGCTGACGGTGATCGATCTTCTTCAGCCCCTTCTGCAACCCCTTAAAGTCCAAATGTCCCGAGCCATTAGGATCCAATTGCCTCCAGAGGTCTTCGACCCGTTTATCCCGCTGGTTCTGTGACTCTTCCACCTCCATCTGGCGCTCGGCAACCCATTCTGTTACCCCCATGGCGGCGGCGGCGGCATCAGGACGCAGGGCTGTAGAGTCGAGGTTTCGGGCTCGACGCGGAATTCATAAGGCGGCGGCGGCGGCGGCGGGTACGGGTGAGAGGTGGAGTATATCGTGGAGTGTGTGTGTGGATGTCTCTCTCTCTCAGGAAGACATGGCGGGGACGAGGGTTCAAGAAGGTGTTGTGTTGTCGCGACACACTTGCATGCTGCAAGTCACAAGGACTGACGTATGAGGGATCGCGAGGTGCGGCGACCAAGAAAAAGCAGAACCGCCTGCCGCAAGTGGTTCGCGCCGAAGCCACGGCGTCAAAAGCTCGGCAACATGGGGGGGTGGGTTTCCATGGGTTCCACAGGTGAGACAAGCGAGGCAATCAGCTGCCGCCAATTAGCACTGCCTCCGAGAGCTGCCAGTGCTCCAGCTATGAGCTTCAGTGCTGTTTCTGCTCGTTTCTGAAGGTCCCTTACCCGGGCATCTTCCGTATTATCCCTTATCGGCCACCTATAGGGTAAATGTCACCAGCCACAAGTCCGTCCCCGACTTTCCCATTAACCAGCCACTGTCCGCCGACTTCACTACTAACTCAGCCTCACTGGCGCTCTCGCTCTCTCTTTCTCTCTTTCTCTCTCTCTCTCTTTCTCTCTCTTTTTCTCCCTCTAAATACTCCCGGTGCCCTCTCACCACAACCGTAGAGGTGTTACGGACACGTATCATGTCATAGGCTCTGACGCGAGCGCCCGGGAGAGGTCATCATGGCTGCCAACTACTGGGAATCGACTCAGCGTCGCTTCTGGCTCTTCTCGAAAGACGAACTCCAAGCCGTGCGCCAGAAACTTGAAGACGACAATGCCGAGCTCAACCAGATGTTCCCTCTCCCGCAACCGCGGCACCTGGCCATATTCTTCAATCAGCGTGAGTTGCGTCGAGCCTCCAGGTCCGCTGTCCGTCTGCTGACTCGATCCGCTTCCAGAGGTTAACCGTCTCGGAAAACGAATGGTCATCCGACAGCAAGCCATGGCCACCGCCCAGGTCTACATCAAACGCTTCTATACCAAGGTCGAGATCCGCCGAACGAACCCCTATCTGGTCGTCGCGACTGCCCTTTACCTAGCCTGCAAGATGGAGGAGTGCCCGCAGCATATCCGGCTGATCGTCAGCGAGGCTCGTTCGTTATGGCCCGACTTCCTTAGCCTCGACACCTCGAAACTCGGCGAGTGCGAGTTCTTCATGATTTCCGAGATGAGCTCCCAGCTCATAGTCCACGCGCCGTACCGAACCCTGAACAACTATCAACAGGAACTTCATCTGACGCAAGAGGACGTGAACCTGGGCTGGTCAATCATCAACGATCATTACATGACGGATCTGCCCCTGCTGTATCCACCGCACATCATTGCACTCACCGCAATTCTGCTCGTGCTGATCCTGCGACCTTCTTCCAATATGACTGGTTCGAACCAACCAACTGCGGCAGGCATTGCTGCCGCAAGTGCGGCGCTGGCCCAGGCCCAGGGAAGGGTGCCGGGACTGCCTCCCACGCCGGGGACGCCGAATCCAGCGGACAAGGAGAAGCAACCGGAGGCTAGATTCGGCCGGGTGCAGCGGTATGGTGCCTGGTTGGCGGAGTGTAACGTGGAAATACCCCCCATGGTTGATTGCACTCAGGAGATGATCTCGTTCTACGAATTTCACGATCAGTACAACGACAAACTTACCCGGGAGCAAATCAACCGCTTCGTCAAGGCGAGGGTCCTTGACAAGTGATTGGGGCACGAGTTTTCCTGCTTCACGTCCATATTCAACCGACAAAGATTATGCGGTCGATGAGCATAGCATCACTGCTCGTGCTATCCGTGGTCGGTGCCAAGTCTCGCAAGGCTGGCAACAACGAGGCTATCTGGTCGACCTCTAATCAGCAAAGAGAGTCCTTGTGTAAACGAGAGAACTATTGATGTTCGGCTGATGACCAGCGTGGGTAATACACGCTCGCTCGCAAATGCGCAAATTCGACTGTTTTTTTGATGAGCACAATCAACTCATCAACAATGTGTGCGGCATTGCACTCTGAGCACGTGCGGAGACGCATGTGGTAGACAAGTGAATAGCACACGACCGAACCGCTTGAAGAATTCTAGCTGGTTTCTGGTCAATGTGGCAGTATTCAAGACCATCTGACGCAGATCCTCCTTGGCCTGTCTGAGTCAAAACAGTACCGTTCTAGAGTGTCTCAAGCTTTATCACTAAGAGACATCAGATCAGCACATGGACGCCGGCCAGTCTGGACGAAGGGCTCTCAGGTCTGTCAGAATTGGAATCCGTACACGGAATGAATGGATGACTTCACAACGAGGCAACGAGACAGGAACAATAGACATCTCTACACGATTTTATATTTGTGGACGGCACTGCCTCGGTAAACTGGCAGTAAGTTCATTCCTTCGGCCCACAAACCAGCACACTTAAGCATGCCCAGATTGAAATGCTTTTCCTGCGTGCTGCAACTGGCTAGGCATTACTTCATCCGAAAAGCTAGACGTTGGGCTCAGCCAAGGAGCTGGACAATGGAGTTGTAGGCCGACTTGGGGTTGAAGTTGCCGTCGAAGAGGAGAGGGTTGGCTCCCGTTCTCCACGAGTCCTAGGCGGGCGTCAGTACCGAATCCTCAAAATAGCAGTGCCACCATATCTGGTCAGGCTGCGGCGACGAGCACAGTTTGCACGTACCTTGTCACTGACACCCCAGACGGTGATGCCCACGCACTTGGGGACGGCCAAGCAGGCGCTGACGACGGCGTTGTAGTCGGCCGTGGGCGAGTTCGCAATGTCGAGCTCGGTGATGGCGATCTCAGTAACCCTGGACGAGGCGAGTTGATCGAGGGCGCCACGCACAGCACTACCCCCGCCGCCGCTGATGTGCGTCTGAGTACCTTTGAGGCGCAGTAGCGTTAGCTATATGGACAACGGAAAGTGGAAAGGAGGCACGGATCTATCAACCACCCAACATACCAATGCCGTCAATGGGGACTCCCTCGGAAATCCACTTGTCGACGTAGTATCGCATCAAGTTGACCTTGCTGACCCCGGCGCGGTCCAGGTTGTAGTCGTTGATGTAGAGCTTGCAGTTGGGGTCGGCGGCGCGGGCCGCTTGGAAAGCGATCTTGACAAACTCCTCTCCCAGCACGTTGGAGAAGACGGAGCTGCGAAGCGAGCCGTCCTCGTTGAAGATTTCATTGACAACGTCCTTGTGTCCCGTCAGTAACCATTGTCATCTCAACTCGGTTCAACTCAGCTGGTCATGAAGTGCTGACGCCAAAAAAAGCCACTAGACAAAGGCGGGAAAGGACTCCATCTACTCACCCAGGCGCGGATACGGCCACGGTAGCGCGTCACGACGGTGGTGACGTGGGTTCGGATCACGTTGCGCAACGTGTTGGCGTCGCGGATGTTGGAAACCCAGGTGGGGAGCTGGGCGTGCCAGATGAGGGTGTGGCCGCGGACTGACTTGCCGTTCTGGGTGGCAAAGTCGACGAGGTAGTCGGCGTCGCCCCAGTTGTACTGGCCCTGGTTCGGCTGGAGGGACTGCCACTTCATGCTGTTCTCCGGGGTGACCTGGCCGAAGTTGGCCCTGATGATGGCCGCGTTCTTCTCCCTCTGCAGCAGGCCGCGGTCCGTGGCGGTTCCGAAGTAGACCTTGCCCCGGTTCTTGAACCGCTGGTCGATGCTGACGGAGGCCTGGCGATCCTCCAGCGCCGAGCGGGCTGCCAGTTCAGCACTGGTGCTCTGCAACTCGGTGGGCAGAGCGGCGGCCAGCGGCGCCAAGAGGAAAGCGAGTTGAAACTTCATGTTGACTTATGCCTTGGAGGAAGCTCTTGCGACAATTCGATGGAGACTAGCTACACTGCATTTTGGTTCACATCCGGTTCATCGGTATTTATATTCAAACAACAAGGCGTGTGCCATCAAGACAGGCTCCTGGCCACCTGCTTCATTGTGTCTCCTTGGAGTTGTATCTACAGCACTCGGAAAAGCCCTCATTGGATCGCGTATGAGAGTATATGAGGTGAGAATGGCGGAATAACGAGCTCCGGTGGTATTCGTGAGCTATAGGACGGAAAATACAGCAGTTTGTCGAGTGTCATTGGCGTGATAGGAATGCCGACGTCCCCAAGACTTGCGAGATGGGTGGTGCCGTGCCAAATTGTGAATCATCCAGCAGGAGGTGGAACGGCTGATGCTCTCGCAAAGAGATCGCCGGCATCACACATCATTGCCACCAGACTACTCGGCATTGTACTGTCAACAACGAGACGCAAGGCTGCTTGCTGTAACCAGAGATTAGGCTAATACACTGTTCTGTAGCTACACTCGGTTGGATTCGCGCTCATGTGACCACCTCGGTCTGTCGGGGTGTGAGCATTGAATCGGATTTTGCAATTCGCATCAATAAACACAACCGGCCCTCCCCCATGCGCCCACTCGGATAGCTGGACCTCGAACCGCCGTAACCGTCAAAGACGTCGCCGCTCCCTGCTACGTCAAGTCGTGCGCAGCAAGCCCGTCATCCATGACTGACGGTATTTGGCCGTAGGCCGAATGGTCGTTGGCCGTATTTAACCACATTCGGCAGCTTCGCCACGCCGCCACAACAGGCCCAACCTCGCACATATACTGCTGCCCCAGAGTACAATCTTTTTCTTACAGGGCCGCTAGTAAAATCCAGTTTGTGTGCTAGGATACCCCTACGCGCTAGCTACTAGGCGTAGTTATAGTTACGTTATTATTGTTTTTATTACTAGTATTAATTAACTAGCTTTATAATATATAGTGTTTTAAAACCTATTAGTTTTTACCTTAGAAATTATAATCTATATAATAGTTACTATACTAATAATATTAATAGTTAAAGCCTTAACCTTTAATAAGTGTTACCTCTATATACGCTAGTAGTATTAATAAGAGGGTATTACCTTTTATATTAAGTAATAGTCTAATAAGGGCTAGTAGGTTAATATACTTTACGACTACGTAGGTAAGCCTATAAGTAGGGCCTAAAAAAGGGATATAAGTAGTAAGAGGTTAGACTACCTTTTTACTAATAAGATCTATTATATAGCTGTAATAGATAAATAGGTATAGGAAGTACTGCTTAGCTATAAGACTTATAACTATAAAAGTGTTTTTATTACGTAACAGATAATTGTTTATCCGTTATTTAACAGAGGATTGTTTCTTTATGCTTTAGCTAGTAATTAACTAGTATTTACCTATATATTCCTAGTTAATCTATAGAGAATTACTAGAGAATTCCTAGAAAACGTTCCACTAACTCTCTAACATTTTCCTAATAATTTCCTAATAATAGCTAGGAAACTCTTATTAGTTATTTCTTAGAGAATTACTAGGTAAATGTATTATAAATAGAGGCATCTTAATATTTATCTATTTTTACCTATACTAAAGTATAATAAATAGTAGTACTACTCTATCTATTACTAAAAGCTGTTATTACTAATAACTTCTAGAGATAACTAAAAAAAAAAAAAAGTAAATACACGTTTAGCCTCTCTTTAACACTAACTATAAATAATTAAACGTAGGTTTAGCCTTTATAGTTTTAGTAAATAGAAAGAAGATAAGAGAAATCCTATATTTCTTTCTATCTCTTCTACTAACTTAGTTTTAAGTAGATAAAGTAGAAGAAACCGTTTATTTATATTAATAGAATCCTCTCTATTAAGTACCTAGTTATTATTAAAAAATTCATTATAAATTCTATTAAATCCCTACTAAGCAGCTTAACTTACTACTACTTACTTACGAAATCGCTAGAAGTTTAATAAATCCCTTACACTAGCTTTATATACTCTTTTAATAGTAACTTAATAAAAGCTTTATACTAGATATAATTTCCTAAACAGATCTTAGAATTTTCTAGTATCCTAGCTAATAAATCTATCCTAATATAAAAATTCAATCTAATCTTAGAAAAAGTCTAAGAAAGCCTTTCTTAAAACTATTTAAAAAGAAATCTAATATAAAATAGAAGATATATATTAATAAGAATCTTTATAGTTAGACTCCTTATAAGATATATTAGACTAAAGTTTAGTAACTAAAGATAAAGATACTAAAAACCCCTAAAATAATATAACTTATAATATTAGTAAAATAATAGAAAACTCTAATAGTAATTCCCTACCTCTTAATATAATTATTTAAAACTCTTTAGTAAGATAAAATAAATAAAATAAAGAGAAAAAAGTTAAAGATAACCCCTTACTATTATATAAAAAAGGTAAAAATAAAGAAAAACCTTATAATTTTTTCTCTAAAGAAACCACTATATTTATTCTAGCTATAGAAGTAAACGCTTTTTAAAAAGAACTATAGGAGCTAAAAAGTAATTAAATTATAAAGTCTTTTACTCTAGAAAAACTAAAGAAGTATAGACTTTATAGAAGTAAAGGAAAAGGAGGACGTAGGGGAAAGTAGCTAACTACTAATCCTTACTAAAGGAAAAGTAGAGACGCTTTAAAAACCCCTAAGGAATTACTAGCTAGTTCTAAAGATAAAGACATATAAGCGTACTATAATAAAGAAAAGCTATTAGGTTAATTTAGATTTAAAGTAAAGGAGATAAGATAGTTTAATCTACTTAGCTTATTTATAGAAATTAATAATAGCTATCTTATTAGAATAAAAACTATATAGATAGATATATACTATTTTCTAGATTCTATCTAAAGATATATAAATATATTATAAGATTACTAGCTAGTAGTTATTCTTAACCTCTATTTATACCTAAAAGGAATTACTAATAAATAGTATTCTAAGGATTTAGATAAGAATAACTATAAGGATCTTTAAGATTTAAAATAAGGACTTAAATTATAGATATACTTACTTATTAAGCGATTTAAAATTCCCTATAAAGTAGTAGAGTAAAAGCTTTAACGTCTAAAATACACACTTAAAGATATTAAGAACTACGTTAATATATATTACTTTACTACCTAAGTAAAACAATTAGTATTAGTAGTAGAAGAACTAGAAAGTTACTACTTATCTCTTATTTATAATAAAATAGATATAAATCTTATCTTTAGGATACTACGCCTAGATAGAAATATAGAATATATAAAATAGCTATAGTATTTAACTTTATACTAAAAAAAATAAAGAAGAAACGTTAAACGTAGTATATAGAAAAAATTGCTAGTAGAAAAGACTAGTAAGACTAAGTAAATAGCTATAAATCTAATAACAGAATAAATTCCCTCTTAGAAAAACTAGAAATACTACTCTAGTAATAGGAAATCTACTAAGTATAAAACCTATAACCTAGTAGGTAACTATATAAAATTAGAAATAAAAAAGCTATAAGATTAAAAGAAGCGTTTACCTTACACCCCTTACTAAAAGGTAGGTAATAAAAATATAAAACCTACTTAAGATGTAAAATCTTTATAACTAGTTTATAGATACACTCCTAAGGATAGTACTAACTATAAGGAAGAGTATATTAACGTAGAAGCCTTAAACGATAACGGAATAATTAACGTTACTACTTAAGAACTATAAGACTAAGGATACTTAGTAGTTAAATCCTATTTTACTAATAAAACTAAGGAGAATTTACTATAATTTAGTTTAACTAAAACATCTAATAGTAGCTTAAACTTAAATAAATCTGTTAATTTTATATTAGAAGGCACCCTTAAAATAGACCTATAGGCTATACTAGAATATAAAGACTTATATTATTTATTATTATTATATTATAATTATAGTACTATAATAAATAAGAAATAGAAGTAATAGGTAAAACATACTTTAAAATATATAGTAAAATCTAATAACCTACTAGAAACAGCCTTATTATATAGTAAACCTTAGGTAAATAATAACGCGTATTAAGTCTCTTATAAGTACTCTTACGTAAGAATACTAGTTAATATTAAAACTAACTAAGTACTTAAAATATATATAGATTTAGGATCCTCTAGATACATTATAAACTAAGAAATCCTAAAACAAATACCTAAGTATTCCCTTAACACTTCTATTAAGCGTAACCTATAGGGAATAGGCAGCTTACCTACTATAGAATAGGCTAAGTTTTAAGTAAAAGTATAAGGATAAATTAATAGTAAAACTTATAAAGTAACGCTATATATCTAAGGATAGGTAGTTAAAAATTTAGCCGTAGGAATTCTACTTAAATAAGAATTTAATATTCCTAATAAGTTAGATATACTTAACTCTAAAGGAGTAGTTTAAATTAGTTCTTATAATAATCTCTAAGTTCTTATAACTATTTTTACTAAATAAACGCTAATAAAACATAAAGCAGTTTATATTTAAAATACTATAATTCTACCTCTATTAAAAGCTTTTATTCCTATTAACTATATAAGAGGTTTAAAATAAATTCGCTCTTATTTAGACCTACATAAGGGTAGGAAATAAATTTAATTATAAGTTAATATTTAGTAGTAATAATTACTAATTACTTATTTTAACTATTAAAATTATAGTAAAACTATTAGATAGGTAATATTTCTTACTTTTAATATAATATAACGTTTTATTTAATAGAGCTAAACTATTATCTTAGTGTTCCCTATAAAAATAAAGAGACTAACCTAGAGAAACTACTAAAAGATAGTAATATCTTCTAAAAACGCCTTATAAAAAACTAAAAACTTAGAATTAAGTAAGACGCCTTAAACGATTTTATTATTATGCTAGAAGGAGTTATAATTTATAATAAAGATACTGAATTTATTAAAAGAATAAGTAAAATTGTTAGTAACTTTCTATAAATTTAGAAAGTTTCACCTAGTCTTAAGTTAAAACTAAAGGAATATATAATAATTCCTTTAGTAGAAAACTACTATAAATATAAACTAGGATAATAGGCGTACCTAGCTAGTATTAAAAACTAGGAAATACTAGATAAACTAATAGATAATATATATAATAAAGGAAAACTTATCTAGGTTATAGGACTAACCCTATTTATAGCCCCTATCTTTATAGTTTAAAGAAATATTAATAGAAAACCTAAGGGTTATATAGTTATTAACTTATAAGCCTTAAACTAAGCTACTATTCTAAACGTATACCTACTACTACTATAATCTAAAGTTATATATAAAGTTTATAGAAAAAAATTTATTATAGTAGTAGACGTAAGAGTATTCTTTTACTAATTCCTAGTAATTAAAAAACACTAGAAACGCTTTACTATTATTAGTTACTAAGGACTTAAGAAATCTATAGTAGCGCTTATAGGCTTTAAAAACTTACTAGCCTACGCCTAGAGATTTATAGATAATTTACTATAAGAATATAAAGACTTTACTTAGGCCTTTATTAATAATATTATAATCGCTTTAGATACCCTTAAGGAACCTAAGAACTACCTTTAAACAATTTTCTAAGTCTTTAATAGTAGGAACTTATCTATAGTGCCTACTAAATCGTTTATTAGTTTCCCTTTAGTTTAACTACTTAGATTTAAGGTTAATATATTTAGACTTACTAATACTAAAGAAAAGATAAAAGCCCTTAAAGCTATATAATTCCTATAAACTCTAGCTAGTCTAAAGAAATAGATAGGATCTATAGGGTATTTATACTACCTTATTCCCTATTACGTAGGATGTAACCTACCGCTTTAATATCTTAAAACTTTATTATTAGCTAAAGCTTATAAAGAAAGTATTATTAAAGAGGTAAAAAGGAAAAACTTTTATAAAAAAGTAACTATTATCCCTACTAAAATAGAAATATAAAGTTTTAAAAACGTTAAAAGCGTATTTATATTAGAAGTAGTACTTTTCTACTATAACCCTAACTATATACTATTTATATAGTTAGATATATTATATAATTATAGCTATAAAGCTATACTTTTCTATTTAAAAGAAAATACTAAGTAGTTACTAAAAAAACCTATTCTATATATAGTAATTTAACTAATAATATATTTAAGTAAAGCACTAACCTCTATAAAGTAAAAGTACTAGGTAATAGAACTTAAAGTAGCCTGTTTAATATAGGTAATTTATAAGACTTATACTATTATAGGTTTAGCTTAAGTAAACCTTACTATTATATTAACAGACTATGTATCTATATATAGAGTAATATAACAAACTACTTTATTTACTACTAATAAGAAATAAGTAAATCTTTAATTAGTCTTAGCTATAGAGTATCTCTTATAATTTAAACTATTTTATCTATATATTCCTAGTGCGTTAAATATAGTTACAGATATACTCTCTTATCTCCTAGACAAAACGTACCTACCTAAAGGAGCTAAAGAACTAGATAAAATTTAGAAAGATAACTATATCTACATTATAACTAATATTATAATTAATAAGGATTTTTACTAATAAATTACTAAAGTATACTAGTAAAACCTAAAGTTTTATAAGATTTAGAAATAACTAAAATAGTAGTAGTATAAATTTAAATTACTATTTACTATAGATTAAAAGCTCTTATATTTTATTAAATTTTCTAGTAAATAAAAGCTTTATATACCTAACGATATCACCCTAAAGCTTATTACTATAGCTTATAATAAAAACTACTATAGTAGTAATAAGCGTATATAGTATAAGCTATAAGATAAGTTTCTTATCTATAACCTTATAAGAAAAATTATAAACTACTATAAACATTACCTAGTTTATAGGCTACTGGGAAAAGGTTATTAAAAGCTAATAGAAGTATTATAACCTATTCTTTTACTACTAATTCTATTTTATATAATAATAATAGACTTTATTACTAGTCTTCTAAAAGTCCTATCTAAGAATACCCTATAGTAACTTAAAGGTTTCCTATTATATAACGCGTTACTTATAGTATCTAATCAATTTTTAAAATTAACTATTCTAGTACTAAGAAACACTAAATATATAGTAGAAAACTAAGCTTAAATACTACTTTGCTTCCTATAACTTTATAACTAGGGTATTCCTAAAGCAATTATATTAGACTATAATCTAAAATTCCTTTTAGATTTCTAGAAAACGTTATAAGAGGAACTTAATATAACCTTAAAATTCTTAACGTTATACTACCTGTAAACTAATAGTCTATTAGAATAAAAAAACTAAACTATAGAAATAGTAATATAAGTATTTACTATTACTTTCTTAGATAAATAATAGACTAATAGTATTATAAGTATATAAGTAACTCTAAATAACGCCTACGTAAGCGTAATTAAGACCTTACTAAACGAAATTACCTATAGAAAAAAAACAAATACACTACTAGATATTTTAAGCGATTTAAATATAGAAATTAATTATAAAATGCTTTAGGAGGAAGTAAAATTTTCTATTATAGTAGTATAGATATATATAAAAGAAGTATTTAACTATAAACACTAGTATATTTTATTTTCTCTAGGTAATTTAGTCTATCTAAAACTTAGAAAAAGATATAAACTACTTAGTAATCTTTTATTAAAAACCTCCCTAGCTTATATAGAGCTAATAAAAATACTAGAAAAGGTTAGAAAACTTACCTATAAGTTAGATCTACTACTAATAATAAATATTTACCTAGTAGTTTTAGTAGCTTATTTAATCCTAGCTAAAGACCTATAATTAGACCTATACTACTAAACACTAGTACTAGTAAAACTAGTAGAAATAAATAACCTATAAGTAAAGGAGTAGTAAGATAACTACTAATATTATAAGGTAGAATAAATTTTAGATAAAAGACTTAACCGGTAAGAAAGAGGTAAACCTTATATATAATACTTAATTAAATAGAAAGGATATCCTAATACTTATAATACTTAGATAAACTTAGACGCTATAGAAGCTAAGGAGTTAATTAAGGAATTTAAGAAATAGTAATAAAGGTTAGATAAATAAAAGTAAAGAATTTAAAAGGAAAAGGAACTATTATTAGAATAATATTATTAACTAGCCTTAGGAGAAATTTCCTATAGAATAGAAAGAAGATAATAGGTTATTTATAGATAAAAGAGCTAAACAAATACTAAATAAGGTATTAATTTAGGTAATAATTCTCTAATAAAACTAAGGGAAATAATAGATAGCTAAAATTATTATTAAAGTAAATATACATACTACTTATAGTAAATATAGAGATAACTTACCTTAACGCGTAGGTAAACTTTACCTTTAGATAAAAAAATACCTAAACTATTTAGGTAACTAGACTTTTTACCTACTTTATAAAAAAAACAATTTACCTTTTATTTCCTCCTAAAGAATTACCTATAGTTCCTTATTTATATTGCTTTTTTTTACTAAACCTTCTTTTTTTTACCTTTATTAGCTAGTAAATTTATATATAAATCTTATAAATCTACTAGTATTTTATTAGTAAACTTACTTTTATTCTCCTCTAACTTCTTATTATAAGATTTTATATTATACCTAATCTCTCTAGTAAAAATCCTTCTACTAACGCTAAGTATTATAAGCTTTTCTCTAATAAATTTATAAAAACTAAGGATAGTTTTAGTCTAACTTTTCCTAGATATTTCTATATACTTACTATATATAGAGGTAAACCTTAAATTATTAACTACGTAAAGTTATATAAAACTAAAATTACTAGCTTTTAAGAGAAATACCTAAAACAGCTTAAGAGATTTTACTCTAAAGTAAAAAAGCTAAGCGTCTAAAACCCTAAAGTTAACTTCTTTAACTACGTAATCTTTATAGATACCCTAGACTTTTCTTTTACTAAAAACATTAAAGAAGCATAGGAGATTTTTATAACTAATCCTTAGCTAAAGTTTACTAAAAATAATAACACTTTCCTATTTTGTAATAACTAGTAAAAATCCTCTAATAACTAGACTTTATAAATTTATATAGATAATATAAATAATAATAAAAAGCAAAATAAAAATAAGCTTCTTACCTAGCTATATACTCTTTAGTATTAGTTAGACTAACTTGAGGGAATTTATAATAAAATAACTAGAAACACTCCCCTTTACTATAATAAAAGTAGCTAGTTTATAGGTACTCCTAAGAGCACTAATTAATTTATAGTTATTACTAAGATAATATAATAGATAGAGAATCTTTAGAAGTAAGTTATAAGCTTCTCTAGTAATAATTTACCTATAAGTGTCCTATATATATAGCAGACTACTATAAATAACACTAGTAAATTCCTAATTATATAGCCGCCTCTTACTAAATCTTCTATTAATAACCTAGTGCTTATTAAAGAAACTACTATAGTTTTACTAGAAATTAATACTATTCTTAACGCTTTTACTAGCTTCTATACTATTATTAACTAGATTAATAATAGTAAACGCACTAAAGAAGAAAGACTTTAGGTTATACTTCACTTAGTTAAGTCTATTCTAAATGGTAAATAAGACTTATATAAATACATTATAAAGCTATAGTAAACTATAGAGAAACAACTAAAGTCTACTAAAGAAATAGCTAATAAATTACTTATATCTAGTACTAAGGATATTTCTCCTTCTATCTATATCTCCTATAATAAGCTTAAGAGAACGCTATTACAAACACAGCTAAACACTAATATATAAGCAGACGTTAAACGCTAAGTTACTATTAATTTACCTACTTCTATAAACATTTACTATAAAATAGTTATATAAGATCTTACTAATTACTATAAGTTTTATAGCCTAATTATTATTAAGTACTAAAATAATACTCTTACTACTATGTTTTTTAATAGATATTTTACTATTCTTCTTATATAAGTTATAGAGGGAGTCGTTAAATAGATTAAGAAGTGTATAACACCTAACACTATTTATAAAAGACTCTTACTTAAAGCGCTTTTTAGACTTATCTACCTTAGTTTTTAGCTAATTAGTAAAATAAGACTTATTGCTTTAGATAATAGAGGATTTACTAGTAAAGCTAGTAATAACCTATAGTAGTAAGTTACTAATATAACTATAAAGTAATTACTTACTAAGTATATTATTACCTTAGGAACTAGTTTACTTTACGTATGTATATATAGATTCCCTACTACTTACTAAATAAGCAATTATAGTTACTAGGAATTAGTTAATAAAAGTAATAACTAGATTAAGGAATTAGACCTTACTTTTACAGACTACTAGCTTATCGTTATAGAAAAGAAGGTAATTAACCTTTTAGTTTCTAACGTTATCTCTAATAATAAGCTAATAAAAACACCTATTATTTAACTAACGCTTACCTAGATATTATATAGTGTAACTAGATAATTAGTTAATAATTAAGAGGAGTTTAAAAAGGAATTTCTAGAAAGAATTAAGTTTATATAGCGTTAAACTATTATACTAAAGGTAGATAGTTCTTATATATTTATTACGTATAATTTCCGTTTTACTTACTTATAATTTATTTATAATTTACTTATACTTTTAGAATAAAAACAGATCTTTAGGTAGGTAATTATTACGTAACAGATAATTGTTTATCTATTATTTAATAGAGGATTATTTCTTTATGCTTTAGCTAGTAATTAACTAGTATTTACCTATATATTCCTAGTTAATCTATAGAGAATTACTAGAGAATTCCTAGAGAACGTTCTGCTAACTCTCTAACATTTTCCTAACAATTTCCTAATAATAGCTAGGAAACTCTTATTAGCTATTTCTTAGAGAATTACTAGGTAAATATATTATAAATAGAGGTATCTTAATATTTATCTATTTTTACCTACACTAAAGTGTAATAGTTTTAGTAAGTAATTTAATAGGCGTTTCTACCTTCTAAATTCTAAGCTAGATATAAGTAGATATTAAGTTAATACTAGTAGTAAAAGTAACTATAATAGAGCGCGTTAAGTAGTTATTAAAAGTAAAAATAAAGGTAAAAGATATTACTAACTAGCTTTATAAGTAGGAAGGTATTATAGTTACTACCTAAGACGTTAGAAACTTCTAATATAAGCTTTACTATAAAAAATATAGCCCTCTTACCTCTACTTAACTATTTATTAACGTGCTAAAGTTAAGTGATAAAATACTTTTTTACGCTATATGTTATAGTAGTAGTAGTAAAATAACTAGTGTTTTTTAGATATATTAGTCCTACCTTAAGTTATAGTAATAATACCCTAGGTTATTAATAATAGATAATACCTATAAGGTACGTTATTACTAGTAAAGTTACTACTATTAAAACTACTATTACTAACGTTTTTCTACTAAGGTTAACTACTTTTAAATACTACTTTTTTAAGTTATTAGCACTACTACTATATATACCTCTTTTAACGTATGTTTTTATTTAGTATCTAATAAGGATAAAGATACCTTTAAATAGGCCCTCTTATGAATAAAATCTCTACTTAAAAAGGAGAAAATACCCCTACCTACTATTATTATTACTAACTTTAATAAAGCCCTTAAGAACGCAGCTAAGTTAGTACTACTAAATATAGCCTAGTAACTCTACGTGTAGTATATACTTAAGAACATAGTTTTATATATTAAAAAGAAGTAAGATAAACTGCTTAAGAATAAGCTGCCTATTACTAGTAATAGTAATAATAATAAAAAGAATAGTCTACTAGAAGATTTAGCTAAGGTTTATAGTAGTAAAATTATAACTATAGTTTATTACTAAGCTAAGGTAACTAGTAATACTATATCTAACCCTCTTTCTACCTTTATAATAATAACTAATAAAGTAGTTTTTCTATATAACTCTAATAGGCTTCTTACTACTTAGAGGGTAGTTATTTACACTATAACTAAAGCTACGTTTTAAAAGGCGTAGGAGTTACTAAAGTAGTAATTTACTAACTAAGAAAGTAAGTTATACTATTTATTTATCCTTAATTTTTACTAACTAGCTTAGTAATTATTTAGTACTTTAAAACTACTTACCTTAACCTCTACTTATAATATACTACCTTTATAATAAAAAAGCTTTATAACTATAGTATTAAAGCTACTTTACTTACTAAAAGCAGCTACTATAAGCTAAAGTTATACTTTCTTTATTACTCATTAGACCTTTTTACCTTATATAATAAGATACTAAAGATAGTTAATAAGAGGCTATAAAAATACTACACTAAATTTAGTACTAAGTAGTGCTATTAGTAGTAGAAGATATAGTAGTATCTTATGCTTTAAGGCTTTACTTATAAGGTATTATTCTAAGCACTTAACTTACTCTATAAGTAGTATATACCTACCTATAAGGCCTTTAAGTAGTAAAAAAGTCTTTCTTTATAATATACTAGTAACTTCTAAAAGTAGTAGAAGTTACTCTACCGTTATAAGCTACTTAACTACCTTTATAGCTATAATAGTAATAAGGTGCTAACTTATAATAACGTTAACTACTACTAGTAGCTAAATAAGACTAATATATATATCCCTTCTATTTTTAGTTTATATTCTTACTAATTTAGCTAGGTTTATAGCTTAACCTTATCTAGATATAAAACTAGACTATTAAACTTAATCCTAACGTTATCTATAACTATTATAACTACCTATAGTTAATAGAGCTACCTAACCCTAACTATAAGCTGCTTGTTAACTTAAATAACACTTAGTGAATACCTTCTACGTAGGAAGCTATAGATACCCTATTATTAACACTAGCCTTTACACTAGCCTTAATACTAGCCTTATTATATAGGGCTAGCCTTTTTACTACACTAACTACCTACTATAAGAAGCTACTTTTATAGTAGGATAAAGAGATTATAGTATTAAAGGCATAAGTTAGTAGGATAGCTGTAGTATAAGTTAAAAGGGTGAATTTTAAGGCCTAGTAGTAGTAGTTTATTATAAATCTATCCCCCTAGCTATTTACTAGCTAAAAGACGTTTATTACTAAATAACCTTTCTTAAATTAATAGTAGTAGTAGTTATAATAGTATTAATAGTAGTAGCTACTATTATAGCTATAATTCTAGCTATAATTCTAGTAGTAGTAGCTACTATTATAACTATAACTACAGTAGTAGTAATAGCACTTATAATAGGTATATTAATTATAGCTATAGTTAAGAATTAATTAAGTTTTACCTTATATTATATTATAGGTATTAAAAATGTAACTTAGCCTTGAAAACGCGCCTTTTTTTATGAATCTCTGACAGCTGGCGGTATACCCCTACCTTATACCTTAGAATTAAGGTACATTAAGGTTTTGTAGGCAGGCCCACTGTGTGGCTGTGGTAGTGGATTTATCTGCCGAATGTGGTTAAATACGGCCATCGACCATTCGGCCTACGGCCAAATACCGGTATTCGTCATCCATGGGGCCATAGCAACCCCCTTTTTCTGACTTTAACCGAGTCGGCAGGCCTGATCTCGAGAGTGGATTACACGAGTACGACCCCCTCGTACATACCGCGGTCGACTCCATAGTTTTCCCGGCCCGGAATATGCAACCCGGGCTAGCTCGACAAGAAGGCTATAGACGCTTGGGCTACTTATGGAAGAAACAAGCCTCCGTGGTTGTGAAGGGTTTAGCTGGTTGTCCCACGGCTTTTGTGTTGCCAGTGTTTGGAACTAGACAGACACAAACTTCGTCCACGTAGTATGTTTGGTCGACGACAGTCTCTGCCTTTGGAAAGTCGATAAAAGCATCTTCACTCTGGTCCAAGTAAGCACTGCTGTCAATGAGTGGCATCTAGCTGTTGACTAACCCCCCCCCCCCCCCCCCCGCAATTGCATAGTCTTGGAATATAAAATGCAGTTCCCATGTTGCTGGTGTCTATCCTCGAGTTCGCAACGGGTTGTTCAGATGCAGTTGGCCCTGGACTCAAGTCTTTTGACCCCGTTATTCACGGCAAAATAATCGCCGGGCGCGGAGATTGAATTAAACGAAGTGGCTTGCGGGAACGGTCGGTGTTGACCGTTTCATTGAGATTGCGGAACCCTCCTCTAAATTGATGTAGCATGGAAGACCCGCACCTGTCAAATGCGTACTTTTTTTTTACGAGGTAGGACGATCGACAAACCCTTCCACTACTGCGTATACGAGGCTTTCGGGTTGTCGACGGGGTGCCATCAGGCTCAATCTTCCACGAATCGGTCGTTACTATATCATGGTGTCATGCAATATGCCCTCAATTTTGTTTTCCTCTCCTTTTCGGCTACCCGAGTATAATAATAGCTGAGCATCTTGGCGGCCTTGTTGTTTCCCCCCAACATGAATTGCTCTGTCGGTTCGCAACGCTCTCCGTCGGTCTTGACTTCCGTCGTCGTGTTGTAAATTCCATATTCTCGCGCCGACAATGGTTGTCCTTCGCAGCGTCTTGGCCGCGGCCGTGGGCTTCGCGTCCTTCGTTCTGGGCCAGAACTTCAACAACCCCGTGCTCTGGGAGGACCTTGCCGACAACGAGGTCATCCGCGTCAACGATGCCTACTACTACACGGCGTCGACGATGCACTACTCGCCGGGAGCCCCGATCCTGCGCTCGTACGATCTCGTCAACTGGGAGTACCTCAGCCATGCCGTTCCGTCGTTGGACTGGGGCACCAAGTACAGCTTGACCGGGGGCCAGCAGGCCTACGTCAAGGGCATCTACGCCTCCACCTTCAAGTACCGTAAGAGCAACGGGCTGTGGTACTGGATCGGCTGCATCGAGTACTCTGCTACCTACGTCTTCGTCGCCTCGTCGCCGACGGGCCCGTGGACCCAGAAGGCGAGGATCGCCACGTGCTACTACGACGCGGGCCTCCTCATCGACGACAACGACACCATGTACGTGGCGTACGGAAACACCCAGCTCAGCGTTGCCCAGCTCTCCAGCGACGGCCTGTCCGAGGTCCGGAAGCAGGTCGTGTACTCGACCCCGTCCAACGTCGGCACTCTGGAGGGCAGCCGCATGTACAAGCGCAACGGCAAGTACTACATCTTCGTCACCAAGCCCGCGAGCAGCCAGTACGTTCTCCAGGCCAGCAGCCCCTGGGGTCCCTACACCCTCAAGGCCCTCGCCCTGAGCGTCGCCGCGCCCGTCTCCGGGGCCGGGAACCCTCACCAGGGCAGCCTCATTGACACGCCCGACGGCAAATGGTATTACATGGCCTTCATCGACGCCTACCCGGGCGGTCGGCTCCCCGTCCTGGCCCCGGTCACTTGGGGCTCCGACGGCTTCCCGGCCGTGACCCTGTCCAACAACGCCTGGGGCACTTCCTACCCGTACCCGTCCACGCAACGCTCCGTGCAGTCCCCGCTCGGCACCGACTCCTTCAGCGGGTCGTCCCTCGGCCCGGCTTGGGAGTGGAACCACAACCCGGACACGAGCAAGTTCACCGTCAGCAACGGGCTGACTCTGAGGACGGCCACGGTGACGAGCGATCTCTACGCCGCCCGCAACACCTTGACGAAGCGTATCCACGGCCCCGTCGGAACCGGTACCGTCGTCATCGACTTCACCAACATGGCCGACGGCGACCGCGTCGGCCTGTCTCTGCTGCGCCAAGACTCTGCGTACATCGCCGTCGCTCGCTCCGGCTCGAGCTACTCCATCGTCATGTACAACGGCCTCAAGATGGTCGCGAGCACCTGGGCCACCTCGTCGACGGGATCCCAGGCCGCGAGCGTCGGCATCTCTCAACGCCGCGTCTGGCTCCGCGCCACCGCAGACATCAAGCCGGGCTCCGGGAAGAGGGGCTCGTTCTCGTACAGCCTGGACGGCAACAACTTTGTTTCTTTCGGTTCTCAGCTCACTCTGAACAACGAATGGCCATTCTTCATGGGCTACCGATACGGCATCTTCAACTTTGCGACCAAGGCGCTCGGTGGTTCCGTCAAGGTTGAGTCTTTCACGAGTGCGTGAAGCTGAGTCGCTGGTTAGAATCTTCTAGGCCAGTTCTGCCGAGTTGACAGACTCGGTGACGCGTGGTACCCGTTACGTATGGGTGATCGAGCCGCGCCCGAACTGCATAGTAGCTATTCAAACATATTGTAAAACCTGTTCTGCAAACAAATCGCCCACAAACCAGTGAGACAACGGTGATGCTGCGGTGGTCATATGCAATGGAGCAGGTCTATCTGCTATCATGACGGGCGTACAGAAACAGCCACGGTATAGGGCTCGCCAGGTTATAGGATGTGCTTCCAGAAATTGGAAACTCGTGGTAAACTCGACCAACAGTGCCGGTATCTAAATGACCACTTACAGAGTTGATCTAGCTAATAAGCACTTTGGATTGCTCCAGATTGTTGGCAGCAGCTTCGGATAAGAAGAAACACTGCTGAGGGGTCTCTGGCCGCAAGTGATAGGGTTTCTTTATTAATTACAGAACTGGACAAAGAAAAGGAAAAACGTTGACCACAGAACAGTCTCATGTCTATCACTTAGGTGACTCAGTTGACAGCACATCTAATGTAGATATAAAATTATCAACCTGTTCCAACATACCAGTATACTCTGCCAACGACTACTTAACTAAGTTCCTCAACCACCCCCAAGTGAATTGAATAAGAGAAACCAGTCTCTTCCAAGCGTCGATGAACGTTGTCGCGTATGGTCTCTCCTGCGTAGCCGCCCGCAACTCGACACCGTTCTGATGCGCCGTTCTCGTCTCGGAGAACTTCCACGCCAGGGCACGCCGCTCGAACAGCTCGTCGACCTCCTGGTAGGCCCTCCCTTTGGTCTTGGCGAAGAGGAGTATGCAGGGAATCAGGTAGACGAGGGTGAAGCCGCCGAAGAAGATGCCGACCTTCTGCCCCCAGCTGGCGTACTGGTTCGAGAACATCAGCGGCACGATGTAGTTCTTCGGGCATTTGTTAGCTGTTTTTTTCGTCTCTCGAGGTGCCTGCAGGATGTTGTCCCTTCCAATATGATGCCGGCGATGTACTGTACCGTGACGGCCAGACACGTCGTCTTGGGCCGCCGACCCCGTCGGCGTCGAGACCATCCGGGTGAAGGGCAACCGGGCCCTTATCAAGGGCAGGCCCTTCTACTCCACCGGGTTCAATAGGCACGAGGACACGGCTCGTCTGGAGCAAGCGTCGACCGGTACCTCATCTTGGACCCTTCGACTTCCTGTGCCTCAAACCGCTGCTACGGCCGGTTACCTCCACATGGGCGACCTCGAGGCCGCCGAGGAGGGGCTGAGGAGGGCGGACCTCCTTGGGATGGGCGGCCCAAGTTCGACAAAGCCCATCATCATGTCCGAGTACGGCACCGACACGCTCGCGGGCCCGCACGCGGTGTGGACAACGTCCCGTGGAGCGACGGGTAACCAGAGCGGGCAGGGCGCTCGAGATGAGGCGCCCGCCCACCGGGTCTTCGACCGCGTAGACAGCGAAAGAGCACGTCTGGAACTTTGCCGACTCCCAGACCTCCCCTTCCAGTTTCCATCTTCCGGGTGGGCGGCAACAGGAAGGCCGACCAGAGACCGGAGGCCCAAGACGGCGGCACATGCGCCGAGGAGGGAGGAGGTGGACGGAACAGAAACCCAAAGGGCTTAACCCTCCCTAAGTCTCTCTTAGCAAGAACTCGACGGATAGGGTTCGTACGCACGAGAAGCTACACTGATATGCGGAAGCTGTCGTGCTTCAGTGGAGGAAACAGACAAATCACAACAGGCTGGCGAGACATGTTTGGTATATCTGTCTTCGTAGATGATGATAAATAATGAATATACCTATATTCAACACATCATATGCCCAGGCGGGTTCGTGACGTTGCACCTAGAACGACCCAGAGTATCGTATACCAGGGCTCTCGTCTGATCATGATTCGGGATATGCCGCCTTGACAGGGCGCCGTTGTACCAGTCGAGCACGGGGACCGTATCGACGGAACGCCTCAATGTCGAGTCGAACAGCTGTTCTTAGTTGGATCCGTTAACACGATTCGTGATCGTCAAGCATCACATCTCCGGCCCTCAACCCACTTGCCCTTAGTTCAAACAGGAATCAATAATTTCAATTCGCCGACTTGATCGCGTACGAGTACAGTTCCGGCAACACCTCCTTGGCCCAGACAACCTTACTAATTATCGCATTGCGCTTTTTCCTCGCCTCGAATCCCAAAAGTCCCGGGGGAAAAACTCCCGTCACATGACTTTGCTGCCTGTCTGTGATGCAAAAGGGGGCTATGCTCTTTTCTTGCGCGTGTGTGGGTTGTGTCAAAAGACAATAAGCAGCGCGCAAAAGGCCTCTTAGTGGCCGTCATGCGTGCTCGTGCCGGCCTTGGCCTTCTCCTCGGCGTGGCCCTTGGTCTTCTCCTGCAGCGTCTTTGGGTCGGAGTGCTCGTGGCGGTCCGCCTTGATGGCCTCCTCGCTGTCCGAAGCGAGCTCCGGCTTCCAGTGACCCTTGCCCTGCTTCTGTTTGGAAAGGGAGTCCTGCTTGTGCTTCTCATGCGCATCGCTGTCGGAGTCTGTGGTGGTGTCAGTTAACTGTTGCCTGCACATAATCGAGGTCTGCCCGCTTGTGCTGGGCCCCTAGACCTCCATCTTCACAACCCTTTAAAAGATGGGCAACGAGGGATGGGATCAAATAGAGGGATCATCGGCATCTAGACACCGACCCAATGGCCAATGGCCACAAGCGAGGGAGACAGCAAACGGGGGAATACACTCACGTCCCGAAGACTCCTTCAAGCCGACCTTGGTCGTCGTGGAGATGCTGAAGCCGCGTCCGAGAATGGCAGTCTGTCTGCCGATGACGAAGGCGCCGCGAGCGACGGGGGCGGACGCGAGAACGATGCGGGAAGCCATGGTTTCTTGAGTGTTGCTGTGGTGCTGAGACTTAAGTAATCGAGTTCAACTGGGGGGGGGGGGGAGGGGGTATCTTGTATGATATTATGTCAAAAGAAACGAAGAAGCCGACGGTGAGGTATTAAAGGAGGAGAAAGAAAAGAGAAATATACATGATGCTGGGCGAGGTAGGCAGGCCATCGGTTACCGGTAGCTCGCTCGACATTGCCTAGGTGAAGGAGCTCGCAGTGTCTCGTTACCCGGCAGTGACGTCACTAGATCGTTGCTGAGTCCCGAATAGTGACATCCATAGGACCGAGCTTCCCTCCCTACCTCCCCAGCTGCTTGCAGTTCCCTAGGTACGAGTACAGAGAGGGTTTAGGTGGTGATCCCGCCCCGCAAAATGCCATTTTTGCTTGTGACCATTGACCACTGGCCAACCGTCATTGAGCCATTTCCAAGGGGGAAAGAGCCCCTCAAAAAGCCCGCTTTGCTCTCGTCATCGTTCCCCAAAAGGTGAGAGAAGCAGCATGGCAGCAAGCAGAAGCAGAAGCAGAAGCAGAAGCGGCAACCAGACGACAACCAGCTGCGACCGACTTCTGGCAGCTGGCCAAACCGTCTCGTCCCCGAGTCTGCATAGGTATATGGATACCATGTACCTATCTATCAGTATCCAGGAATCCAGGAATCCATCTCAGCTGGAGCCCCAACCTCATCGTCATCATTCATCTACCTTCTACCTTCCTATTCTTTCGCCCCCCCTTCCCCTCCCCCCTTTTTCTAGACTCTCCTCTTATCGACTTAATCACGTGGTTTGCATACCGTCGTAGCTCCCCCCTCTCGTCTAGTCTGGGACCTGCAGCACTTCCTGCCTGTGTGCTTCGCCAACCGCCGCCGCCGCTGCCGCCTTCTTCTTCACGATCTCGCCCCTGCCCCTTGCGGCAGCGTGCAGAAGAGACAGGTCGGCTTGGACGCAGCCCAGTCCAGTCCAGGCGTGCGCCGCCCAATCACGAGATAAAAAAAAATAAAAAATGTCGGCTCTTGTCCAATGCCGGCGGCTACAGACACACGGATAAGACAGGCCTAAGCAGGTAGTCCCCTTTTTTCATGCGCTTTCGTTGTGAGCTATAACTATGCCGGAACTTCGGGATTTAGCTTGTTATTGCTCTTTGTCGACGACGACCCGTCTGCTTTGCTTGCTTGCCTGTCAGCTAGTTAGGTACCTTACCTGGCTATCTACCTACCTACCTACCTACCTACCTACCTACCCAGGTAGCTTTGCTACCCCTCATTTGACCCGGCCGCAACTCAGCTCACGCGGTTCAGGGCCGGGGTCGTGGGGGAAGGGGGGAGGGGGGCTCAGCATCACCCGCCGTCCTTTTTCCATCTCAATACATAGTAGTAGACGTCTCATATATAGATCTCCTGCATCGCATTAGCAGAGTCACATATTAGGGGCGCAGCGGAGCATGAACGCTAACTACCTAGGAAGTAAGCGTAAAATGTTCCGACAGAATCCTGCCATCACCTTGTAACAAAACATCTCCTCGAACTGGGCCGGCTCGATATCAGGACTCGTTAAGTCGCCAGGGGGAGGCGGCGACGATCGAGGTCCAAACGACGTCCAAACGCGAGCTCCTGCTCCGTGCCCACCAGCGTCAATGCATCGCATCTGCATCACTTAACACAGGAGGCAGTGGCCGATTTTGAGATGAACATATCGTATATTGCATTGCGCCTTGCTGGCTTCGCGCCACAAGATCGGACAAGTCTAGTCCGACCCCCTTGAACACCTTTCCACGTCTTGAGCATTTCCTTCCGTCCTGTACAACCCCCAAATGGTATCCCCGTTCACCAGATCTAGAAACCACACGAGAAGCCATTCATCGTGTCATCCTGCTTCCCAGACAAAAACACAGCTCTTCCGAGATGCTCGCGAAAAGTGCTCCAGACAAGGTGATCCACCACCACTGTTCGTTTCCCAGTGTCCCAAGATGCAAGATCCGCAGACAAAGTAGTAAGAATAGCCCATCTTCGAATAATGAAATGAGAGAAGAGGCACAAGAAATCAAAAAAAAGACTGCTGCGCGCGCGTTTCCGTCCGCATCGCTCAAGCCTAACAAGAGGGCAGCAAAACAATGCAGAGGGCTTCGCCAGCAGACCGCGCCCAAAATCATGACCAACTCCACCTTTCCCAAAAAGGTATTTCCCGGACCCCGTTTCCAAGCTTTGGAGATTTGCCGCAAAACAATAGCAACGCATGTCTTTGCCCGCCACCGTCCGTTTGATATTTCCCATGTGAGCCCATAACAGAAACACCCGTTGTCCCGCCTCCTGCTCCGAATAAGTTGCTGAAAAGACACTCATTCTATATGTCGAGAAAATCTTTTTCGATGACTTCGTGACCCGTCGAGCACCATGATGAGCAACTGAAATTTTCAATCATCTTGGAAATTCAAAAACGTCGTCCCGCTGTCCGTGAAAAATAAGATGCCGCGAATTAAGTATGTCCGAGAACTCCGCCGTGGTGTTGACACACCGATGCAATGTCGTCAAAATGCAAAACCGTCCGTGTAGAACGCCATTCGTGCAAGTCCAGCCTCATCTTGCGAGGACAGGACACCGAAAGATTTTTGTCGATTTTTTTTGTAGTCGAAATGTCCCAAAGAAGGAAAAAATGGTATCGATAACTTCTCGTGTCGCGCCAGGGTGGAAAAAAAAAGGCCTCGGTGGGTGCTTTTTTTTTGGTCGGGTTGAACAAAAGGTATGTCGCGTGAGGTTGTTTGTACAAGAGAGGAATGTTGATTTGAGTCAACGTTGTGACCAGACCACGCCAGCAGTGTCGCCAAAAGCGCTTCAGGTACCCAGCCCGCAAGAGAGAAAAATCATCGATGCCATTCAGTTTCTTTTGTTCGGTGCCCGCCAAGATGATCGGCAAGAAAAGTGCCGAATGAGCAAGATTTTACACATCAGCATGCATCAGCAGACGGCAGGGAGCGCAAAGTCCCAGCCCTCTGGCGCGAGAGCGGGATAAGCGCTTTACCATCTGCGGATGCCCTGCTGCATCCTGGCGGGGGACACCGAAGGCGGGGGGCTCGACATGGTGATGCCGGTAGCCGGGTTGACAATGGGGATGGCGTTGCGGGCGCGGGTGGCGGAGGGCTGGTGAAGCTTCATGGCGGATTGCTGGTAGGCGGGGGGGATGAAGGCAGGGGAAGATGAGTTGAGAGAGAAGCCGGGGGCGACGGTCTGGGGCTGCTGGGTGGGCGAAGACTCGGGGGAGTTGCTCGCCAAGGAAGAGCGCTCGGAAGAGCTGTGGATGGAGTTCATCTACAGCGGGCGACCAGGATTAGTCACCGGATCATGAGAGGCAGATCCAGGGCTCCGGGATACTTACGTCGCTGTCTGTCAACAGGCCGGGGCAGAATTCCATGTCGTCCTCGAGGTCGAAAGAGCGACCGGCCTCGAACTTTGTGCGGAAAGCGTTGATGGTGGCCGACTCTGTCAACTCCTTCATGCTGCGCACGCCGCGGAACTGCTTGTGCTGGTTCTGGGATACGGAGAGTCTGGGGGCTCTGCGGTTCCGGCCGCCATGGTGGTTGTGGGAGGCTCCGGGGACGGCGGGGGTGGGATGCGCCTGGTGGTGGTTGAACTGGTAGTATGAAGACATTATTTACGAATGTGCAGGGTGAAAGTGTCGGTGTCGTGGTATAGTCGTTGTTGGAGGATGGAGGTGTGCCGTCTCGTTGGTTGGAGGAGGCAGTGTGGCGGGTGTGCGGTGGTGGTAGTAATGTTGTTTGTGGGCGAGAGCCGAGCTGTGCGGTATTATTGCGGTATGGAACACAAACAATGAAACCTGCCGAGTCGACGTTGTGCGAGGAGAAACAAGTGTATACACGTTATGATAATTCAAGGTAGAAAGTCGTATGAAGAAGGCAATGCTTTTTCTTTTTGGTTGTTGTAATGTATGATCGATTTGAAGCGGTTTGTGGTTTTTAGGGTGAAGGTGGGTTGGCAGGAAAAAAAAGGTACGTCTGGACGGAGGGGGGAGAGATGTTGAAAAGTATCGGGAAGAAGGAATCCGGAGAAAGCAATGGTTTTGTTGGTTCAAGCAGGATAGTGAGTGTGGGAGGGTGGGAGGAACGGTGGAAAGGTGGGCGGACAGGCGAGAGGAGCGAGGAGGGCACGGAGGGCAAGGAAAGGAAAGGGAAGGGAAGGGATGGGGGAGGGGGGGGCGCGGTGGACCCACAGTTGCCCAATGAAAGAGGATTGGAGGAGACAGTGCATCGTCCACCAACACTGTAACCCCACTTCTTGACGCCATGTGCGAGTTCGCCACCCGGTTTCCATTGGCTAGCAGATCTCAACCTAGAGCCGCCTGGGTCTAGGGTGGTCTGGTGGTACTGGTGTAAATTTGGGGCGTGGCGCCGGCTGCCGTCAACCCTCCCAGTGTGGAGGATAGTATACTGTACAGATCGCACGGGTGGAGAGCGAGGGCAGGCCGTATTTGGATGAGAGAGAGAGAGAGAGAGAGAGAGAGTGGGTGGGAAAGCAAAGACCGGGGTTGTGCTGAGCAGGTGCCGGTAAGTCACTAGGTAGTCAGAAGTGAAGTGCACTGTGGCTACGGGAGGAAATGGGAAGGATGTGGGAATCGATGCATTGCGTGTCCCTGGTCAGCCTGGGTGTACCTGGCACAATTCAAGCACGACAGTAAGAGGAAGAAGAGAGAGAGAGAGTATCCGTAATCCGTACACGTAGTAAGAGGGCGGCAGCTGCAGCGGATGCACTAGGTGTACCTGGCAGAGTGCAGACAACCTAGCCCTGGTCCTCCACTTTCATTCTCACTCTCGCTCTCTTACTCACTCACTCACTCACCCACTCACTCCCAAGCATATCTCGGGTCGAAACCTCGGCGCAGGGCGAGCTGTTGCGTGGCATGCAGGTACTGCGTCTACCCACCGCCCGAGACGCACTGTGGGACCCTTGTTCTTCACCGTATCCGCAGTGCTGTAGTGTAGCCTGTAGGTAGTGTTCCTATTCTCAGTGCAGGGCGGGGACCGAGGAAGCCTCCTGACACTCCTGAGAGGGTTCGGTTACCGCCACTTGTCGCCTGTCCTTGTTTACGATTATGGCACCACCGCTTGCGGCCATGGAGAGAGAGATTGGCCGCCCACACCTCTCATTCCAGAGCCCCGGTGTGAAGCGTGCGCGATGGGGAATTCAATCAGCAGCAACACTCAATAATGCTACGGGGAGGACGGAGCGAGATTAGAGGCGAGACACGATACGGGCTGGGGCTGCTCCCTTTCCATTTTGCGCCGTCTATCACTCGCAGTCCAACGACCGTTGCGCTCCCTCCCTGTTGTTGACTGTCACTCAGAGAGAGAGAGAGAGAGAGAGAGAGAGAGAGTGTGTGTGTGTGTGTGTGTGTTCGTAATAGTACATGCTCCTGTACGTAGCAGAGGATGTGGGCATGATGGACTGAATGTTCTCACTGTGACCCCGTCCCTGTCAACCCATCCATGCCTGTCCACATCCACATCCCATGCTCCTCTCATCCCACTCTTCCTCTCCTTCGGCATCGAGATGTCTCTCCCGTCTGTGATCTGCGATCAACTGACCTGCTTGCCTGCGCTGCGCCTGCTGCTCTCGGTCCTGGCCGTGGTGCGATTCAAGTAACGGTGGCATCTTGCGCCTCGTCCAGTCTTCGCTGTTCCGCTTAGGCGTTCCTTTCTTCTCTTCTTCTTCTTCTTCTTCGTCTTCTTCATCCCTCACGTCCCCAAGGGGGAACAGGACTCACCTGACCTGGAGTACCGGTAGGTACACCAGGCGGCGCGCTAAAGAGCCCAGTGTGCGGGGTCTCGTCGCTGGCTGGTGCTCCTCAAAAGCTCGGCAAACCTGTCAGAATGCTTTTCAGGCTGACGCAGTCCAAGATGCAGCGGACGATCGCATCGGGCTTTCCATCGCAGGCTCTAATCCGCAATGTCCTGTCCTGTCCCGTCCCAAGGAAGCCCGGAGTGCGAACACAGGGGCATTAAACTGGCGCAATCTGATGTTCGGAAACACAAGAGACGCAACCTAGTGTTTCCCATTGCATGCTTGGTTGAACGTCTTCGCTCTGCCCCCGCTCCCCCAGGCCCTCTCACACTCGGCTGGCTTCATGTCGTCCCGCCCACAGTGTGCCGCCGTCTGGCTTCAGTCCCAAGTGAAACCCCTTCTGACCCTCTCGCCTGGGTGACCCCCGGTCCGCCCGAATCCCAACCTTTTGGGGAGGGGAAAACAACAACAATGGAACGGACTGCTGGTGCTGATGCTGATGCACCCGCACGATTGGGCGGGCGGTGGGCGGACTGGACTGGACTGGACTGGACTGGACTGGATTGCACCACGACCTACCTAGTAGTAGGTACAGTACTACTACTTAGTAAGAGGTCGTAGTGGTGTAAACACAGCAGAAGACGGTCCGCAACTGGAACAGTGCAACGGACCACCCGCCCGCTACCTTCAATTCAACCTCGCACATCATGTCCATCTCCATCTAGTTCATCTGCACGGCGGCAGCGAGGCGACGACGATGGCGGCGAAGGAGGACCAAGTACACCTGCCTAGCGTGGGATTGCCAGCCACAATCTAGCTTAAACGCTGCCGTCCGCTGGGCGCCCGCACTGTCCTGACCATCCCTTCGCCGTCCATACTGTCCACATTGTTCACATTGTGATGTGGCAGAGACACAGCCAAACACTGTGAAGAACCCCTCCCCCCCATCAGGTACGTACACTTTCACACACTACCTTCCGGCTTACTGTGTGAGGTACACATTGGTAGGTACATGTGTGCTTCTGCACACTGATGCAGGTGGTTAGAGCCCTGGACTGCATAACGAACAGCGAGGCAGTGACGCCCCCCCCTTCTTCCCCTTCCAATTCCCCTTCCACCTCCCTCTTTGGCAGCACACCCACACGCACACACACACAGGGCTGTGGGCCATTGCATCCAAGCACTGGGTGGGGTCAAATTCCCGCTGTGACTGGTTGCTAAGATCCTGGTCTGGTCCAAAGGAAAAGGAACCCGTGAGGAAATGACTTGGGCCCTTGCTCTGTGGCCTGGATTCGGAAACGTGGCGGCTGGCACGCTTGATCTGGAAAGCAAATCAAGCGACGGACCAAGGAAGGGGGGAGGGGGGTGTGACCTGCCTTGTTGTGGGCCTTATGACTTAGGCATTAACCCGCTTCACAGTGTCTGCCGCCTTGCCACCTGCAGGCCGCCCGACGAGGGAAGCCCACGGGCCACCAGCCAGTCCACACAGGGCATCGGTACGTATCTACGGATGCTCGATGTACCTTTTGCTGGACTCGCTCACTCACAGTCTCTCGCTCTCTGCGGCCAACTTTCCATCCTGCGCACTAACAGCGGGGCAACCGCAGGCAATGTCACCCTGCCTTGCCAATCCGTCACTGGGTGTGTCACCCCCGGGCTCACTCACCTCACTCACTCACCTCACTCACCTCACCCATCTCACTCACTCTCGACCTTTCACACAACCTGCCCTGCTCTGCTCTCTCATCACTCACGCAGATCTCACTGAAGGTTTCTCGCCCCCTCCTCCCATACCGTCACTCGCAGACCTGCCCCTCCCCCCTCTTTCACTCCTACCCCAGCACCATCCGTCAGTGGCCAACTGATGAACATACCATGATGCAGCCACCCAGGGCTGGTTATCGGCGCATCCTGCTCCTGCTTCTGCTTCTGCAAGTCACAGCCCCGTCTTGACTCTCGGCATCGTCGTCCGGTGCACCGAGGGGGGCGCCTCACCATCAGATATGCCAAGCAGGTGGTTGACGGATGTTGCTGCTGCTGCTGCTGCTGCTGCTGCTGCTGTCCGACTGCCGAGTGCTGGGGGCTTGACAGGCAGATAAGGTTGGCTCTACTAGTAAACCTCGACACTGTCATCCGCTTCGTAACTCTATCGCCCTTGGGCCAACACCTTTCCCGCCCCGGCCCCAACGCCGTCGCCCTTCTAGCCTAAAAGTCCGTGGTCTATCCGTAGAGGGTGGGAACGTTTGGGAACATCTCTCTTTCGACGATTCGCTGCGGTACCCGACCTTCCACCAGGCATGCATGAATGGCGAACGGGCCCCCCTGTGCGACCACACACACACACGCCAGCCGCCACCTGGGGGAGACCCTGGGTCCTGTCCTGTCCCGCCGTCCACTGTGGCACAGTACTCGTACAGCTCCCTCCACTCGGCCGATGGCTGTGAAAGCCAGACTGGGATTGGGACCCTGCCCCCTGCTATAGAGGCGAGGTAATCTTTCCCAGGTGAATCGGGCAGGGCATGGAAAACGGGAAACCATCCTGAGACACCTGACGATGGCTTCGTGATCTCTTCCGCCTGTGGAGCTGGAGCTGAGCTGGAGCTGGAGCTGGAGCTGGAGCTGGAGGGGAATCCGACTGACTGATGAAAGGAGGGGGGCCACATTCCCCGTTCGCCTTTGTCACCCCACGTCCAGTCCGTCGCCTCCTCGTCAGTCTCATCCCCCCGGTTCGTTGCCTTGCCCGCCTTCGACCAACATTCCATTCTTTCCTTCAGCGACGGATGGCGTCGTCGGGTCCGTTTGCCCACCGTTTTCCGTCCCATCCTGTCTGGAATGGGCCCTCGGTTCCAGCACCTAGGACGAGACGGGAGGGCGGCAGCTGCTAGCTTAGTGACCCGGTCCGTCGTCTCCCTCGCCTAGGCCAAGGGTGTACCAGCATCCGTACATAGATGATAGTACAGGTATGTACAGGTAGACCTCGCTGCCAGAGACGATCTTGGTCTCAGGGTTCCAGGGCTCGTCGGTACCTGGGGAGGCCGAGGGACCCTTCCGGCAGCTCATGCGGTCCCCTTGTAGAGGACATGGTCCTCACCGAGGCAGCATTGACGCTCTTCCAAGTTCCGCCAGGTTATGTTTTCTTGCGAATGAGATCACCGGCCTGATGCCTGCAAAGCATCTGCCAAGGGTCTGGGTCTGGACACTGGCTGGGG
>JASUDE010000107.1:108072-128330 GCA_034509685.1 Colletotrichum cereale | reverse complement strand
GGGGGCGTCCACGGCACAGACGAGGTTTGCGTCCTTTCCGTATTTGCTTTTTCCCGCAGCGTGGCGGAAAAGACTTGTACCTAGCGCAGCCAGCAGAAGGCAGGTACCTACGGAGATGATTGAGTGCCCAAAGGGCTGCATCGATCAATGCTAGGTATACTACTGCAAATGCACGTTATCGATCACCATGACGAGGTCCCCTTGTTTCTTCACCGCCTCGTCGTGTACAAGCGCGGGGAAGACACGGATTTGTACCGGGCAATTTACGTCCTCGCAGGAGTTTGGGGTGTCTGCATGTCTTGTTCAACTGAAAAGCTTGTGACGGCCTCGTTTCCCGGCGCGCATCAAGGGTACTTCATTTGTCGTCACGGCGCAGCACTTATCGAGGCTCGCGCATGTACAGACGTCGATCCAGTCACCCTTCCTCGCCCCGTCATCTCGGCCGCGAAATAATCAGCGGACGACTGGGCGTAAACCCTTGACCTTGACCGCCCCCCGTTCAACCACCAACAACCGCCCTGCGTGGCGCCAAGGTAGGCTGACAATCTGCCAGCACAGCGCCATATTGCATACCGGTATACCTAGCCCAAGGTGGCACGCGGCAGTGCATGCGACTTTGACAGGCTTCCCGGGGGTTCATCCCGCACGCCGTCCCACGATGAACGTCGCATAGGGAGATTGGGATGACGAGAACGTGACTGAAGGCGACTAGGGACTCCGCCGAGAGCAAGGGGAACACGAGGGGTGAAGAAGCTGCCGCCACGATGCGACCACACGACATGCGGCAGGCAAGGCGGTGGCATTTGCAGGGCCACGGGGATCCAGGGGATATATCTTCCGGAACGTTTCATCGCATCGATGGCAGCATAGGTAGCCATGGACGTAGAAACGTGGTGGGTGTGGTGTGTTTGTAGCAGACAGGCAGAGAAGGAAAAGAGACCAGCGGCGGAAGCACGACCTGCATCTCCCCGTCGGTCGAGCGGTCGGCTACGGCCGCAGACTACTTGATGCAAATGCGATGCGGCTGCAGGAAGTGAGTGGAGAGACAGGGGGAGGGCGTCTGAGTTCCAACGTCCTTCTATCGGTGCCGGCCCCCCGAAGATGCATCTTGCTAGGTAAGTAGTCCCAGGGACCCAGAGATACGGCCGCAATCACTTGCAGGGCCCCGTCATGCCCGAGGCCATTGGTCCAAGAATCGCACACGCCCCCCTCCCTCCCCTCCCCTTCAAAGTTCCTCTCTAACCTCCGTGAAGAGTCGAGACAAAGAGGATGTTATCACCGCTCTGGACTTCGTACGCCTCCTCGCCCTCAAGTTCCCAATCTGCATCATTGATAAGGGCAAGGATACCAGGTCGACTGGAGAGACCACGTTAGCGTTACATACATGATGACGACTCTGCACGATCAAAGATAGATTCCGTGAAGTGGTGAGAAGAAGTGGCGATGCACTCATGCAAGGGTGAGCTCGGGGTGAACGGTAAGAGAGCTGCGGCAATGTTGATGCCGCCGAAATGAAGATGTGCGTGCTTGAGGCGTGCCGCTTCGATACGTACAGGTGACCGTCGAGGACGAAAAGTTGCTTCCTGGAGTCCTTCATGGTGTTCTCGCAGAGATAGTTGATGAGAAAGCCAATGGTTGCGGGCTTGCCATCCTTGCCCACCGCCGGGATGGAGAGGGCATGGCGCCGCTTATCAGAGAAGAGCATCTCCAGCCCGCCGCTACAGAGAGAGCCTTGTTAGCATGATGCATCCTGTGTCTCCCCTAGCCGACACGCGAGGTACAGACGGAAGCAATGCCTCGCCCGACTCCATCAGGCTGCGTGGGAAAGGTCTCAGGCCAAAGTCCGGGAGACGGAGCCCCGGCTAGAAGAACGCAAGGAACGACTGGGAAGAGAGGGGTGAGAGACGACTCACGAGAATTCGACGACAACGGAGATCTTCTCCCCCGCATCTGCAGCGTCATCTGCGGCCATCTTTATTCTCCGTTCCTCTTTGTCGGATCGAGGAACAATATATCTGACAGAGTGTCCAGAGTGCCGGCAGCGGTACCGCGTGAGATGTCGGAGAATAGATGCAAAATATGAGACGTAATCGCAATAGAGTTTTGCCTGTTTGCTTGCTTTGTTTGCTCGCACAGCACGGACTGATGTAAGGAAGATGTGACGGATCTAAGGCACAGGTCAGGTAGGGGTGCAGACGGGGCCTGAGCTGGGCGTCGAACAGACGCTGGAGCCTTAAGCCGCAGCCCTGTCATCGACGCGCCCAGCGCGGACTTGTGCGTTCCAATGGCGGGCGCAAGCCTCTGCCGGACGTCTGTGGAGCAAACGGCGCGGCGGCTTAACGGCTTGACGTCGCTGTAGCCCGCTGTAAGCCAGGGCCCGAGAGCCCCCCTGCCGCCCCCGGGACCCCCCACCACCAATAAGAAAAATTTCAACTTCACCTCTTGAATCTCGCCGGCGAGCCAATCACGTCGCCGCATTCTGTCAACCCTCAGAGTCACTTCGTCGACGTAACAAAATTCCGCGGCGACAAGGGACAGCATGACGACCATTCAGCCATCCATCGAGTACCTGTCTACAGGGGCCAACAGGCAGACTGACATTGCTGACTGGAGCCCGTGTGGTCTGCTTGCCTATGGTGCGGACTCTAACATTGCCCTATGGGCACCATATGTAAGCTCTGCCCAGCCTACAAACCTCAACATCCCACCACCCCTCTAACTGACGAGCATTGGGTAGTCAAAAAATGACGAAGGAATCACCGCCCTTCTGAGTGGGCACAAGGAGGTCGTCAAGGCGGTCAAGTTCCTCCCCCAAGTGGATGGAGAGGACCGCAAACTCCTCGTCAGCGGCTCCGATGATCAGACACTCAAGGTCTGGTCTCTGGACCCCAAGACCAACCAGGGAGAATGCGTGCAAACGATTCACGACCACTCGGCGCCCATCAACTGCATAGCGATTCTCGGTTCGAGAAAAGCCCCTAGACAGGTTCTCCTCGCCTCAGGGGCTGCCGATGCGACCATCAAGATCTGGCAGCTCGCCGGGGGCCAGCTGCAACTCCGCCAGACCATCAAGACTAGTCCCAAGTACTTCCCCTTGTGCTTGGCTCTGACGGCACTGGACGAGGCCGAGGACGTCTTCGTCCTGGCGGCCGCGGGAACCAAGACGTTCGTCCAAATCTTCGTGGCCGCCGCCGCCGAAGAGACGCTCGACTTCAAGCTGCAGGCTACCCTGTCGGGCCACGAGGGCTGGATCCGGTCTCTGGACTTCGCATGGGAGAACGCCGACTCGAATAGCGATCTGCTTCTCGCCTCGGCGAGTCAGGACAAGTACGTCCGACTGTGGCGCCTCCACTTGGGCAAGGAGCTGCCGTCGCTCGCCGCGGAGGGCTCGGATCCCTCCAGCGGCGCCTACCTACCGGGCAAGTCTCCTTCGAACAAGGCCCACCGGCTCCAATCAGGCGGCAAGGACTTTTCCATCACGTTCGAGGCCCTGCTCCTTGGTCACGAGGACTGGATCTACAGCGCGAAATGGTTCACCCGGAACGGCAAGCTCCAGCTGCTGTCAACCTCCGCGGACAACTCCCTCGCAATGTGGGAGGCCGACCCCGCGTCCGGCATCTGGGTTAGCATGGTAAGGCTCGGCGAGATCAGCAGAGAAAAGGGCGCAACAACGGCGACGGGCAGCATCGGCGGCTTCTGGACGGGCCTCTGGGGCCCCGACGGCAAGTCCGTTGTCTGCCTCGGCCGGACGGGAAGCTGGCGCCGCTGGGTCTACAGCGACGAGCGCAACGACTGGCAGCCTGCCATCGCCGTCACCGGCCACACCAGGACCGTCACGGGCATCGCGTGGTCCCGCGACGGAGACTACCTCATGTCGACGAGCTCCGACCAGACGACCCGCCTCCACGCCCGCTGGAAGCGCGACGCGGCCCGCTCGTGGCACGAAATGTCCCGCCCCCAGATCCACGGCTACGACCTGAACTGCATTGATACCCTCGGCGCCTCGCAGTTTGTCTCGGGCGCCGACGAGAAGCTCATGCGCGTCTTCAGCGAGCCGCGCGCCGTGGCGCAGATGCTCCAGACCCTCGGCGGGATCCAGACGGACGCGCCGGCCGAGTCCATGCCCGACGGCGCCAACATGCCCGTGCTCGGCCTCTCCAACAAGGCCATCGACGCCGTCGACGACGACCAGGAGGTCCAGGCCGATAGCCAGTACGACCGCGAGGCCATCGACCCGGCCACCGTCGTGCGCAAGTCCATGCTCGACATCGACCACCCGCCCTTTGAGGAGTCGCTGTCGCGGCACACCCTCTGGCCCGAGACGGAGAAGCTGTACGGTCACGGCTACGAGATCTCCTGCCTGGCCGCGAGCCACGACGGCAGGCTGATCGCCAGCGCCTGCAAGGCGAGCTCGCTGAACCACGCTGTCATCCGCATCTTCGAGACGGAGCGCTGGACCGAGGTCAGGCCGCCCCTGACGGCGCACTCCCTCACGGTCGCGAGACTTCGCTTCTCGCCGGACGACAGGTTCCTGCTGAGCGTCGGCCGAGACAGGCAGTGGGCCGTCTTCGAGCGCGACGACCAGGAGCGCTCGCAGTACCGGCTCCTCCAAGCCAACCCCAAGGGCCACACGCGCATGATCCTGGACGCCGCGTGGGCCCCGTCCACGGGCGCGAGAGTCTTCGTGACCGCGGGGCGCGACAAGAACACCAAGGTCTGGGTGGGAAAGGCCCAGGAGGGCGGCACGACGGATTTCGCCCTGGCGTCGAGCCTCGCTTTCGACGGCCCCGTCACGGCCGTCGACTTCCTCGGCAGACAGGGCGCCGCAGGCGAGCTCCTCCTCGCGGTGGGTACCGAGTCCGGCAAGATCTCGCTCTGCACGTTGGCCCCCGAGGCCTTCCAATCGGCCGGCGTAGTCCAGCTGGCACCGCAGTAAGTCTCCTCCCCAACGTGGACAAATCTATCGATAGTGCCCTCAGAAAACACAACTAACCAGCTCTTCAAGTCTGTGTCTCCCCAAGCCAGTGGCCCAGCTCGCCTGGCGTCCCTCGAACAGCGATGGCGGCGTGGACGAACTGGCCATCGCTGGCGAGGATAGTTCCCTGAGGATATACGGCTTCACCGGACTGGGAGCGTCTACACCGACGAGCGAATGAATCTGCGTCCTACCCCGTAGAAAGGGAGGCTTTCCATTGAATGTTTATGTATGAGGGTATGATTAGACATGCGTCGCCGCATGCACGAGTTATATATGTGTATGTCTTCGTCCAGGCCGCCCAAAACCGAACCAAGAGAGTGGCAAACCCAGCACAAACGCCCGCACCAGAAAGCAGAGAAAACAGCACGACAGATAGCCTCTGCACACAACGCCCTTCGAGCTCTTCATTGGACGTCCGCCAAAAAGTGTGTCGCTATCCCACACTCCCCATTTCCCCCTCCTCTTGTTCTTGTTTCGTCATCCAGCACGTTACCATCGTTCCTTTCTCATGTTCCGCACACGAACGCTGGGGGAACAGGGCGGGAGAGGCGGCCTATAACTCCTTGACGAGCTCGACGGTCTCCTGGGCCAGGGCGACGGCGGTCTTGGTCGACCCGGCGGTCAGCACGCTCTCGACGGCAGCCTTTGTCACCTCGACAGCGTCAACCACGGCGTCGACGACGGCGTCGATTGGGTCGCCGTGCATGTAGAACCAGGCACGGCTCATGAGGAAGGCAATGTGCTGGGGCAGGTAGAGAACGGTCGCGATGATGGTCAGACTGCTCAGGAGGAAGAGGACGGTGTCTGCGGAAACGGGGTTAGCCGGCGTCGTTCGAGAGCATTGAACGGCAATTGGGACAAGAAAGAGGGAGGCGGGCGCGGCCGGTAGTCTGTAGAGCGCAGGCGACGTACAAAAGATGAACTTTTCCAGGGGCGTGAAGATGTAGACGCTGAAGGTGACCTCGATCTGGTACTGCTTCAGGTGCAGCCACTTGCTGAAGGACTGGAGGGCCGACATGTTGGCTGTTTGTCGGGGTTCGAGCTCAACTGTCCCGATGTCTGCAGGTTCGCCGCTCGGATTGTGACTTTTGGACCGGTATGTTTTGATGCGGATGCTCGGAAGGGGGGAAAACGGGACAAAAGAATAGGAGGCGAAGACAGTCTTGCGCGCGCCACGCCAAGCCAGGTCGGGTCTTTTTTTTTATTTTAAAGGAGAAAGATCTCGAATGAAAACGAAGGGGGATTATGTCGTCAGGGAGAAAGTCTAATCCGGAAACTTCCCGGCTGTTCTGCGTGTCGGTCGGTCGACAAGGGGATTCCCGGTGATTTACGATTTTGCTATGTTTAAGGAGTAGTGCTGGTAGGAGGAGGGAGCCAGGCTTCGTCCGAGACGGGTTCGCGCGGGAATCTTATCGTAGAAATGGGGGGGGAAGACAAACCACTTCTGTAGCCAGCCGATACCGACCGATCCGTGTGAAAAGCATTGACGGGAGAGTCCCGGTGCCCACACCGCCAGCAAACCAAAAGTGGGGGCCAATTTACAGCGATCACCTCTAGCGGTAGGTGCTGTTCCCCCTTCCCTCGCCCCTGTACCCATACAGTACCGTGAGGAAGTCTCCGGCCTCTGATTGGTCGCCTCAACTCCAGCATCCTCCGGGTCCCATCATGCAACCCCCAGCCGGGCGGCCGGCTAGAGGTCAAAGGTGATGTCGCCTTGCCTTGCGAACCTCAAAAAGGCTCGCCCAGCAAACAAATCTCGAAACCTCGTCCCAGCCCCCACGGACAATGGCCCGGCACGCGCGATGCCTCCTCCCCTACCCCTTTTGACCCGCCTCCCACACCTGGCCGGGGCAGCGAACGCCAATGCCTTCATGCGTTGTTGCCGCTGCGTTACGGCAAGGCCGGCGCTGCAGAAGCTGCAGCAGTACCACCACCATCTGCCCCTCGTTGCCCCCTTCAGCGCATCCCCCTCCGTCGCGTTGAAGAAGCACGAGATGCCACCCCGGCCCAAACCGCCCCCCGACTCCGATATCGAGGAGTCGTACCTAAAGGGCAGCGGGCCGGGCGGCCAAAAGATTGTAAGCCCTCTCGGCCTTCTCCCTTCGGATCAGTGATATTTGAAGCAGTGTCGGTCCAGCATAACTAACTAGGCTTTCCGCCACTCCATAGAACAAGACGAGCTCAGCCGTGCAGCTTAAACACATCCCCACAGGTATCGTCGTCAAGTCCCAGGCAACCCGCTCCCGAACCCAGAACCGCAAGATTGCCCGCGAAATCTTGGCCCAAAAGCTTGACGACCTGCAGAACGGCGACCAGAGTCGTTCTGCCATAGTGGGCGAGGTGAAGCGCAAGAAAGCAGCGAGTGCGTCCAAGAAGAGCAAGAGAAAGTATCGCCAGTTGGATGAGGAAAAGGCACAGAGCGAAACGGGCAAGGTCGAGGTCAAAGAGCAACATGCTGAAGACCAGACGAACAGCGCACCGAGCGCACATGCCGAGCCGGCAACTTCAACAGACGCCACTGAACATGTGCATAACCTTAAACCGTAGCACAGTACAGCGTCGCAATGTAGAATATCATCTGGAGAATAAAACTGATACATCATTCTACTCCTGGCTAAAATCATTATCGTGAAAATACAACATCACAATAATACCGGATGTGCGAAACTCGGGAACAGTAAGCAAAGTGTATTGTATGATCGACCTCAGTTGCAGACGTGTCCGCCCCTATACGCGCCCACGCGCATCCTGCTACAAAACAAGGACCAAATCTTTCGGGAGAAGGGTCGACCCAAACTTCTTGACCATGTCAACAACTTTTTGCCAATATGAGACCTGACTGCGATACATGCAACGCCAAAGTGACTTTGCACCGGTCGGGAACTCTTTGGGATCGATGTGCTTTCGGAAGGGCGAGAAAGTGGTTCGGAAAGTAAGCCGCTGTAGAGAGATTAGTACCCGTTGGATTTCACAACTCCCCCAGGCCGCGCTGCTTACCTTAGAAGCACTTGCGGTGGACAATGGAGGGACCGCTCTCGTCGTACTCCTGCTTGGAGATCCACATCTGCTGGAAGGTAGACAGGGAGGCCAGGATGGAACCACCGATCCAGACGGAGTACTTGCGCTCGGGGGGAGCAATGATCTTGACCTTCATGGAAGAAGGAGCAAGAGAAGTAATCTCCTTCTGCATACGGTCGGAGAGACCGGGGTACATAGTGGTACCACCAGACTAAGAAATCGTTAGGCGATGAATCCTCCAAGTTTGAGGGGCTGTAAAAAAACATACCATGACGATGTTGCCGTACAGGTCCTTACGGACGTCGACGTCGGACTTCATGATGGAGTTGAAGACGGTAACGTGGATACCACCGCTCTCAAGGCCCAAGACGGAAGGAGCGAATAGAGCCTCGGGAGCACGGAAACGCTCGTTGCCAATGGTGATGACCTGACCGTCAGGAAGCTCGTAAGACTTCTCCAAGCTGGAGGACTGGGAAGCGGTCTGGAGCTCCTGCTCGAAGTCGAGGGCAACGTAGCAGAGCTTCTCCTTGATGTCACGAACGATTTCACGCTCGGCAGTGGTGGAGAAGCTGTAACCGCGCTCGGCAAGGATCTTCATCAGGTAGTCGGTCAAGTCACGACCAGCCATGTCGACACGGGCAATGGCCTGGGGAAGTGCGAAACCCTCGTAGATGGGGACGACGTGGGTGACACCGTCACCGGAGTCGAGGACGATACCGGTGGTACGACCAGAGGCGTACAGAGACAGGACGGCCTGGATAGAGACGTAGAACGCGGGGGCGTTGAAGGTCTCGAAGACAATCTGGGTCATCTTCTCTCTGTTGGACTTGGGGTTGATGGGGGCCTCAGTCAGGAGGACGGGGTGCTCCTCGGGGGCGACACGGAGCTCGTTGTAGAAGGTGTGGTGCCAGATCTTCTCCATGTCGTCCCAGTTGGTGACGACACCGTGCTCGATGGGGTAGCGGAGAGTCAGGATACCACGCTTCGACTGTGCCTCATCACCGACGTAGGAGTCCTTCTGGCCCATACCGATCATGATACTGTTCACATGTCAGGTCGAAGCGGCGCAGGCGGGGGAGAATTGCCGCAGCAAGAATCAAGACCTACCCATGGTGACGGGGACGACCGACGATGGAGGCTGCGAGACGGTTAGAATCGACAGATCCGACAATCGGTGACCGAATCTTGACGCCCCTGACGGGGGGGAAAGATTGCGGTCTGCGGTTGAGGGAGACTTACGGAAGACAGCTCTGGGCGCATCGTCACCGGCGAAACCGGCCTTGCACATACCCGAACTGGACTCAGGTTAGAACGACGCTCTCGAGAAGGGATGTGTGATCGATGGATGATGTGCCAATGGGTTATCGCGAGGGCTGACGGTTGGCCAGACCCCTTCGGGGCCCCAGGAGGCAGGATGGTCGGTGAGACGGCGGGGAAAGCTTACCCATTGTCGATGACGAGGGCAGCAACCTCCTCTGCAGAAACAAAGGTTAGCAATGGGATGCAAGAAGCGACGCGAGTCGATGGATGACGGGCATCGTGACGGAGGGCGGCGGAGAGGTGGCAGCGTCGGGGTCGGGAGGAGGCGTTGACAGAGATGGCGTCACGTACCTTCCATTTTGAATTAAGGTGGTGGGTGAGGACTGGGAAAATCGAGAGGATTCCTATGGAAATGAAGACGGCTCACTCGATTTCGGAATCGTAGGAGCGAGATGGAACTGGCAGAAGTCCTGAGCGGATGGCAAAGAACTTGGAGAGAGAGCACGTCGATGGGTGAGGTCGAAAGTGGGAAAGGTTACGGGAAGATGAGAGGTAGTCGATTTTGGGTGGAGGAGGGGGGAAGAAGGAGAAGAGTGGGAATGGCAGGCACAGTGTGCGGTGAGCGCTGGCTGCCCCCCTAGGTGCTCGGCGTTTCGTTGGCTGCTGCTGTGCTGCTGGCGGGCCAGGTTTCGATGTCAGAAGCAGACCTAACCCGACTTGTGGGTGAGCAAATGGCCGTGGCGGGCAGAGGTGGGCAGGCAGGAGCGTAAAACAGGTGGCAGAAAGTGGCAGCGTGCCCCGGGGAAGGAGTTGCTGCTTTAGCAGTCCTCGCTATCTCGCCAGTCTCTCGACCGCCCAATGAGCTTGGAGGCCTGTGCTTTTGCTCCTTTGCTTGCTCAATTTTTGGTTGGCGCCTCTTTGCAAGTAGTGTGGTGGGGTACGGGAGGGAACGCGCTTTACTTACTTTGACACTCTATGTGTGATTGACCAGGATGTGAGATGGGCGAGGAACAAGGTACTTCTGATCTTGCTGAGACGATGTGCGATGCAACAAGTACTGTCGTTGTCGACGTCTACCGCTGGGGGTTTTTATTTACTTTGTTTTGGTGGTTGGGGGAAGGAAGGAAACACAGCCAAGTCGATTGGGTCTAAGCATAGGTAGGTTGGTTGGCCAGAAATCGCCTTGTCGTCACAGAACCAAGCTTTGAAGCTATCATGTTCAAACAAGTACGGGGGTTTGGCTTGAGGTTTTTATCAAGATTGTCTTTTCTAGCTTTGGGGAAACTATCATAGCAAGAACTCGAGCCTCCTGGTCAGCTGCGTCTCCATCACCACTTGAGATCATCAGGCAGCAAGCTCGTTGCTGGCGGCGGCGACACGTATTCGTCACAATCTCGCCGTCAGTGTATGCTCTCCAGGCAGCTTGAAACCGACGGTGAGAGAGGCTCACACTCTCCACGGCCGCGGCCACGGACCAATTGGGCCAAGCCACGGCTACTACAGTGCGCCAATATTCTCATAGACTGTGGTCTTGACATTATCTTCAAAGGCATCCCCACATCAACCAGGTTAGGAGAGAAAGAGAGACGGAGCATGGGAGCATGGGAGCACCTCGGCCAAGACCCTCTCACCGCAAGCAGCGGGGAGCGAGCAGAGATGACTGCACAGTATCCCTAATTCATCCCGTCCCATTCGGGACTGTGGAAAGGGGGCCGCTTCTCGACGCCCACGTGAGACTCTCAACAAGATTCTCGCCGCGACCGCTTGGTTATGGTTCATGCTTGATGGCGGCCGGCGGATTTGCGCCAGTCATGCCACATGCTCAAAGGCATTATCTCGCTCCCTCCGTTTCCGAGTCGTACGTCATCTCTTACCGTCAGCAACAAAGCTTTACCTGGGCGAATATGCCAAGCAGGCATAATCTATTTTGATACGCAAGCCCTCGCGACGCCTGCCTCCAAACAGTCTTCGCGGCCTTCGCGGCCTTCGCGGCCTTCGCGGATGCACGGCGACAAACGGCGCGGAGGCACGACATATGAGCAAGTGCAATCTAGGTGCCTACGGCACTGCACATGGACGTGTCCACGCGGACGCGGACGCCAGAGGGCCTGCTTTATGCAAGGGCCGTTCTCTCCTGAATGGGTCGCGGCCCTGATGGTACCAAATTGCGTACCCGCGTACGGACGCCTTTTGCGGGAACAATGCCCAGGGTCCGAGGGAGCAATTCCGGCATGGGGGTCTTTCGCATCGATTCTTACATGCTCACTCACGACTCGCTCTCGCCTTCGAAACGAACGCGTGTCGACAAGTACATGTTTCGACCTTTTCGTGTGGGAGCCAGCCCCAACAAGAAATGGCCGTGGTCGACGGCACTGTGCTACGTTTCCAATGTGGCTGAGCTCCGGCTTGCCGGGCGGTGTCTCCGTTGATCGGGCCCTTTTAGTACAGATCGGATATATCATTACGGCGCATGGGAAGTTGTCAACCTGTCATTTACGGTCTGGGATTGACAGGGACGCTATGCCTGATCGCCACGGCTTCTCGGACGAAGCATGCAATATTGAAATAAAAGACCAGGGAGGGGGTTCCGGAAGAAGACGCAAGGCTGAAGTAAATCCTGATCTGCTTACACTGCACATGGTTGACGACTGGTTGCAACAACTCGAGGGAGCTGGTGGGCTTACGGGTTCGGGTGACGTGACTTCATCGCTCGGAGGCTACTCTCAGCTCAGCGGCGTAGTCACTTAGCTCACGGAAGCTCTGTCCATCGCCGAGGGTTAAAGCGGCAATGAGGGGCAATTCATTGCATGGTGGGGCAGCTGGGAACTTTTTTGGGTTCTTCACCAGCCACCCCGGGGAGATTTATCATTTCCTCGTCCATCCCTCAAACGAGACCAGTACTCCAGTTGCCTATTAAGCCTCAAGGGCTCCAATTCAATGACAGTTTTGACTGGCCGGTGAATTGCCAACTCAGAGATAATCGATGATCCCATTCCATTGTGGGCAGAGGAGGGCGGCCCGCCTCTGCCCAAGTTTCAACTCCGAGCGAGCTGCATAAACACGCATTGAGCTGGCCCTGATCAGGGCTCTCACGTGAGATTTGCGCTAAGCTCCTTTGGGCGTTTGCAAGCTTCTTGAAGGTTCCAGAAAATGGTAGCAAATCAGTGCAGCCAGTCAGCGCTGCAGATGGGGTAGTTAACGATGGAGAACTTTTTGATGTCGATGAGATTCCGAAGTGAAAGTGAAAGGCTAACTGAAGGCTGGTGATGACAGACAACTGTCAACATTACAACACACGTATTGGAATTCTGTCTCGGTTTGGCATCCTTTATACTGATTCCCCGCCAACGGTCCTCGAAGAGACTACTTCCAGAGACAATATCACCAACAACACTCATCATATCCATCCTACATCATGGATAAAAACCTCAACAACCTGCTCAAATGGAGCATTGAGAACGCCACAGCAGGTCAAGATGGCGAGACGGCGCCGGCAGCCCCCGTCAGCAACCTCAACCCGGAGGCCATCGCCGCCCTCTTCGGCAACGGTCCCAGCGACGCCGAGCTGATGAAGCTCTCCATGGAAGCCATCACCTCGAAGGACCCAGAGATAACGCTGGACAACAAGCTCATCGCCTTTGACAACTTTGAGCAGCTGATCGAGAACCTCGACAACGCCAACAACATCGCCAATCTCTCACTCTGGACCCCGCTGCTCGGCTGCCTCGAGCACGAGGAGCACGAGATGCGCCGCATGGCCGCCTGGTGCGTCGGCACCGCCGTGCAGAACAACCAGCCCAGCCAGGAGCGCCTGGTGGCCGTCGGCGGTATCCCGCCTCTCCTGGAGCTGGCGACCAAGGAAGGCGAGCAGGAGGCCGTGCGGAGGAAGGCTATCTACGCCCTCAGCTCCGCCGTCCGGAACTATCAGCCCGGCATGAACGTGCTCACGGACGAGCTGGAGAAGAAGGGCATCCGTTCTGGCAAGGTTGACGCCGAGAATATGGACAACGTTGACGAGGTCATGAACGATCTCAAGGCGAAGATTACGGCGGCATAGAGGGCAAACTTGAAAGGGGCTAGGGAACTTTCGGTACAGGGCTTTGCGTGAACGGCGTTTGGGCGGGCGGTACGGCATGGGGGCCACTTGACGTACGGGATGACCACCAAATTTGGGATTATGGGATTAGACGAATTACTGCCGCATACAGGGGAAACATAAGGGTGGTTTTTTTATGCATCTGGCTTATGAGGCATGAAGAGTGACCGTATCTGTTGGTACATTCATATACAGGCTTTCTAATGTTTTGATATCGTACAATAAGGACACCCCTTCCCTTGCAATTGTCCCCATTTAATCCCTAAACTTTCCGTAGAAAGGGAGGCCGAGAGCCTGCAGCAAAAGTCTGGCCTGGCGGTTTGACGTGGCGCTGGTCTGGATGAAAATATGGCAACCTGGAAGGAGCTACGGATTCGTCAGCATGGGGATCACACGATGAAGGCGGACGTCTTATCTCACCTTGGCAGGGTACATGTCGTAGTTGATCTGGAGCTCAGGGAACCAAGCCAGATCATCGGGTCTCAGACCAATGGCCAAGCCGCCGTTGCCGTCACCCGTGCTGGCGTTGACGCCGGGCCAATCCTTGATCTTGGGTAGGACGAGGTTGATCAACTTGTCGAGGAACTCGTGTGCCTGGTTGCCATACATGGTCGTCTTGACACCGGCCTTGTCGCCCTTGCGGATCTTCCACTGCACAACGTTGTTCTTGGTCTTTGTGACCTCGGGACAGTTGCCGCTGATGGACTGGATGACGGAGCGGGCGACGTGCAGCGTTCCCGGAACCTTGGCGGCCGAGGGCGTGAAGGCGTGCAACGAGACGGCCTTGATCTCGGGGATGTTGCGCCAGTTGATGTTCTTCTCCAGCACATCTAGCTTGCTTCCACCTCTGGGACCGCGGAGGGGACGGTTCTTGTTGTACGGCGAGGAGTCGTCCCATGCCCTTAACCGCTCCCGCACCTCACGCTCTGGTGTTCCGGGGGGCTTGTGGAGGTAGGTCAATGTGAGAAGGTCGGAGGCGATGGTCGAATCGTAGGTCTGGCGCAGGCGCGGGATGTTGAACGGTCCGGGAACGAAGTCTCTTGCTGTGGGATCGGAGGAGGGCGGTGATTGAATTGGGTGAAGAGGGCCTCTATCGAACTTAGGGGGGTGGTACTGGTATCTATCACCTCATGCATTAGCACTCCGCTTCCCCTCCCTAACGAACCATCTTGAGATATACCTGTTTCCAGGAAGCTGCTGGGGTCTTTCGGATGTACGCTTTGCCGTGTTGAAAGCTTGCACGGCAGCATCGTCGGGGCCTGGCGCAGCCAGGGAAGAGCCGGGCTCGAGATCGGCCAGCTCAGGCTTCGCAGCGCTGGTGGATGCGCATCGCTGGGCGGCAAGGGGACTCAATTGCCACGGCGAGCGCTGCCTGCAAATAGCCCGAGTTATTCGGGAGGTTTCCCGTAGAGCGGCCATGGCTGGTTGTCTCAACTGTCACGCAACTCAACACGTCTGTAAGGGTCAGTCGCGATGCCCAAAATTTCAATCTCGAAATGTTCATTCAGGTCGGCCCGTGCCACGTGTGGCTGGAGTATGCTCAAGTGGATACCTGTATCCCCGGGAAATGTGGCTTGACATTCCCGCGTGCCGTTCAGGCCTATAATATTAGGCAGAAATATACGGACAATCGTTACATCACTCGGAGGCCATCGGAGCGAACGTGACCAGAAGGCATCCGACTTGGGTGCATTCTGCTGACTTTCGGGCCTTTGAAGCCTGTCGTCATTTTGAACCAGGCACACCATTTAACTCACCCAGCGTGCCGTCCCCCCGAATCGTCGGATTCTAGCGAGGCACCGCCGATCCAATTTCATAGGGCGGGTATATGGTACACGCCGCTCGATTACGTAGCAGTCATTTGGCCCCAGCTGATGTTCGGTCACCGGCTCAATGGGTCAGCGACTGCCTACGTGTGCAGAGATGGAGCTTGTCTTCCGCTCGAGCTGACAAGGTGGGGAGGTGATTGTCCGTGGTGCTCTGGGGCACGAACAGGCAAAGATGGGACGGCATTGTACATCTCGATGGGCGGCTGCGTACGCGCTACCATGCAGGTTGCCTGATTGCGCCAAAGACGGACGCGAAAGCGAACGTGTACGGTTTACGCGAGCGCATCTCTTCGAATTGGAGGTTAGTGTCGCTGTCACATCAATGCCCAATATGGGTAAGGGAGTGACAGGTGATGCCACGAGGGTTTGTCCAATTGTTTGTCGGTTGAGTCTGCCTGTAATTGTGCGGTTGGGTTGAGTAAGCCTGGATTAGAGTTGGGTGTCTGGGGATTTGACAAGAGCCCTGCTAGCCTTTTCCCATTCCCGCCCTTCGTCTGTTCTTGGCCGAAGTCTGATCTGGGTGAATAATACAACAGACGGAGGCTTATGAAACCTAGAGTAAGGGCCCCGAGCCATGAGCCCGGATCTATGTAAATATGTAAGGGACATGCTAGGATGTGCGGCGGAGGGTATCATTCGGGTCATTTCAAAGCACCACGAAACAAGAGACGAGACTTGGGGAGAGTCACGCCAAAATGTTCTTTATTTCCCAAAGTCATCGGCCCCAATCATTGTCCACCGTTGGAACGGGGGTATCTAACGACCTGCGGTTGATGCGATGGATGAATTGCCACATTCATCCTAGGAGAATGGGCGGCGTGATCCAATTCGGATGTTCCTCCCATGAAGGATGGGCCTTACGTATGCCATCTCGTGTGGATATTGGACGTTGTGGCATGGTAGGCAACTTTTACTCAATCATTCAGGGCCGGCCATAAGTAAGAAATGTGGCAGCCAAGTCCGACGGACAGAATGTTCTGGCTCTTCACTCATATCTTCCCCCCTTTACCCCCTCTCTCTCTCTCTCTTTGCCAGCCAGGTTTGAGGTCAGCTAGAGCCGTTTTGGAGGGAAGCTAAGTAAGCTCGGGTCACAGCAATCCCCGGCAACCAAAAGCGAAGGATAACACCGAGTCTCAAAAGTCTCAAAAGTTCCAAAGTCCGCCTTGCCGCCGCCGCCGCCATCCAACGACAAGGCGTTCACACACTCCGAAGCCAAACTGATGGTGGATGGCAAGTCCGCAAGGAACACCGGGTGCACCCAGCAAACCCACTTTAGAGAGAGGGGCCACAAAGTACATCAAACCAAAGCTTTGGCGCGTTGGTACTTCGCAACTTAGGGTCTCTCCACCATATTGGACCCCGAATCTATCCAGTCAAGAAACCACGAGCCAACCTCTTGACCCTTGCTGGCTCCGGAACCAGTTGAACGGCTTCGCTACCTTAATTGCTTCAGCCGTCCCCCCGTGTATTCAACCACTGGACAGGATTGCCTTCCCACTTCCACTCTCTTCTGCTACCGTCCTGCAATATCTGGCAACAAAATCTCTCAACATTCAAACACCAGCCGATACTTGCTTCCAACCAACGGCACATCCGGCCCTCGCTCGTGCCGAAACCCCCCCTTGGCCGCCAAATCCTGTTGCCCTGCAGATTGAACAGTCGAGAGATCCAGACCTAGCACCCCAGCCGTCTTTTGCGACTGCGAAAATCTGCCCCGCCGAGCCGTGCCAAAGCCCCTCCATACCTCGCATTCTTCAACTTCGCTCTCGACGTTACTCTCCACCGACCGATATTGCTGGCCGATGGGGTTGCGACTGCAATCTGGTCATGAGATTTGACCGCTGAGGCCATTGCTTTTCTCGAGTAGCCTCTAGGGCCCCAAATACGACCGGCTGGCTACCTTAGCCTCCCGCAACGAAGCATGAAATCTGCAAGCATGAAGGGCAAGAAGTTTCTCAGCCTGCGGGACAGGAATGGCAACCACCGCAGGAGCAAGTCCTCGGAGCCGGGACACAAGGTAAGTCTATCAACTCTGCGGACAGCGTAAAGCGCCTGCACAGGCGGTTCCTATAGCGACAACAACGCTAACTCTATACTCCACGGTACTAGAGCCGGCCACTTTCAGCCGAAGCTTTTCGAGCGCTCTTCAAGAGTGACCGGCCACCCAGCGACGACGAGGTCAGGGAGAAAGAACTAGCAAAGGTACACGAAGGCGTAGCCTGGCAGAATTACACAAGTCTAACGGCACGACAGGTTGAAGACATCGCACGGCTTCTTGCCGAGTCCAACATCACCGACGTATCTGCGGAACACATTCGAGACTCCCTGAACAGCAAATTCGCCGAACGCGATGTCGACAAGGCGGTCGAGTTTATCCAACTGCAATGCAAGGCCATGGCCGGCAAAATCACACACTATAACCCACAAGTCGAGATGGTTGGTGCGGAGAACAGAGGCAATGTCACTTGCTATCTAGACTCTCTGCTCTTTGCCATGTTCGCGAAACTGGACGCCTTCGAATGCATGCTGAAAAACGAGTTCACGGACGAACCAAGGCGCAGACTGGTCACGCTGCTACGCTTGTGGGTAAACATGCTCAGAAGCGGAAAGTTGATCCATACAGATATGGTAAGTCACGGTTCTCTCCATGACAGACCCAACCTTCGCTAATCGACGCAGACGGAACTGATCCAGGATGCCCTCGCCGACTGTGGCTGGAGCGACGCCAAGCTCCTAGAACAGCAAGACACTTCCGAGGCCTTTGCTTTCGTTACCGAAACTTTGCAACTGCCCCTTTTACAACTACAAGTGGACCTTTTCCATCAAGGGAAGAACGACAAGGACGATCACAAGCTAGTGTACGAACGACTACTGAATCTAGCTGTGCCCCCCGATCCCGAAGGCAAGGGAATCAGACTCGAGGACTGCTTGGAGGAATACTTCAACACACAGGTGGACGTGCTGAGGGATAGCCACGAAGAAAAGAAGGAGCTGGACAGGTCGGCTTCAAGCAAGAATACGATACGGTTGGTCACCCGAGAAGATGGACAGGAGTCGGGAACAGCAGATACCCTGAGCGCGTCACCCATTCCGCTATCGCCAGTGCTTGAACACCGGTCGGCAGGCTCGCAGCAACCGAATATCACTTCTGAATCGCCTAGCAGTTCTTCGCGGCCTACTCCAAGGCACCGCTCAACTAGTGTTATCCAGCGGGTTGTGCTGGAAGAGAAGGATCGAGCCAAAGAGTCCGAGACTCCAAGCATGTTAGAAAAAGCGCGACGCACGAGCTCGACTGTGGTCAAGGCCGTGACGATCCCGGCGTGGCAGTTTTTCAGGTTGATCCCTTGGCATGCTGCTGGGAACAAGGAGCCCAAGAACGACATTGAGGTTGCCATGAACTTCAACCAGCGACCTGTGGTTGGCATCTGTCTCAAGCGGTACATGATGACGAATTCTGGCATCCCGCAACGCCAGAACACATTCATCGATATCCCAGATAGCTTGAGGCTGCCGCATTTCATGCTTGGGGATGAAGCATCACTCGAGGAGGATCCCAACGGCCTCTCCATGGAATACAAGCTGGTGCTTCAGTCCGTAGTCTGCCACCGTGGCGACTCACTCTACAGTGGACATTACGTTTCGTTTGCAAGAGTTGCGCCAAAGCTTCTTACCGACAACAGACGGCACGAACTCGATCCACCTCCCGATTACGAAGAAGCGCAGTGGGTGAAATTCGATGACCTGGACATCGACAATAGAGTGACATACGTGGACGACATCAAGCAAGCACTGAAGGACGAGATGCCTTACCTCCTCTTTTACCAGATAGTACCGATGGTCGAAGTTGCGTCATCGGAAGAGACCGAGACAGAGCCGCCTTCCTACAACGAGTCCAAGGTCAGCGTTAATTTGCCGACTACGCCTAACCCCGTAAACGGCAACAACTCGGGAGTATCATCCTCGAAGAGCGACTACTTCGAAAGCACTTCGATATCACCGCCAAAGGCCCCAAGCATCCGCTTTTCGTCAGAACTGGAAAGGCCTAGCCGTATCAGTTTTGGCGATGACGAACCATACATGGGTTTCAAGGATTCACGCCGTGGTAGCGTCAACTTCACGGACTCGACACAGGGCACGCCCTCAATCACACCAGAGGCTGTGTCGCCCGCCGCCACACCAGGCGAGGAAACGACGGCGCAGCGACTTTCTCGCGCTGCTGCTCTCTTCACAGGCAAGAACAAGAGCAGGCCCACCAGCCAAGCGGGCGAGGGTCGCATCAGTCTCACAATGTCTCGAATTGGGGGACTCATGCGGCCAAGCAAGGAGCCGCTTCGCGACCTCAATAGCAACGCGAGCAACAACGCGCTAGCGACATCCATAAGCGTTCCTGTGCCCGATTCAGTGACCGAAGAAGAGTTTGTCGAACACGCAGACGCGGACCAAACACCGATCGCAGACCCAGAGAGAAAGGACTCTAAAGACTTCAAGGAAAGGATATCTTCGGAGAACCACCACAAGCATATACACAAGCGGGGTAAATCGAAGAACCGCTTTGCGGAGAGGAAGAAGAATAAGGATGGGGAGGAGCCGGAGCGGGAGTGTGCGGTGATGTAGATACATGTCGACACATGAGACGACGACAGTAAGCAGCATTCAGCAAGTTTATTTCGGCTTGGGCTGGCGAGAGCCTGTCTCAGCCCTGTTACAGCGAGGAGTTTAGGCGGATTTAGACTTGACAGTCGTACAAGCACACTGCAGAAAGCTGCGCAAGATGCCGCAGTACGTAGCACAGACTTTGGGAGCGGAAGGGCGTTTACTGTTTCTTTCAACATACGGAATACCACGATGGGGGAAAAAAACTACGAACTGGAGTTTTAGATATCCCTGCGCGACGGAGAGCACCGGGCGAGATGGTTAATAAAACCAATGACTGGGTCGTCATTCATCAAGCTGAGCTATTTCAGTTGTTCCGTGACCGTGATGCTTGTTCGAGTTATCAATGCCAAAACAAAAAAAGAACCTTGCCCATTGTCCCCTTTGAATGGAATGTGTTTCCATCTGAAGCGAGAGTAGAAAG
>JASUDE010000107.1:56956-108062 GCA_034509685.1 Colletotrichum cereale | reverse complement strand
GGGGCCCCCCCCCCCCCCCCCCCCCCCAATCCCTTCAACCACCAGATCCTGATCCATATCAATGATGGCGAGAACTCGAGCCATCCTTTGGCTGACCGAGTCCACGCTGATAACAGAGAAACTCCTCCCGTCCGTGTGAGCACATGTTGGAAAAAGATTCCTCGTCCGAACTACGCACATACAACGATCTAGTCCTCATCGTTCTGTCTGTCGGCGACCATCTCCACGGCCTTGTTGATGACCTTCTCGGGAGGGCGCTCGGCGGGCTCCGCGGGAGATGAAAGGCCCGGCATGGGCGACAGATTGCCGCTGGCGGGACCACTTCCGGGGACAGCGATGCTGATATCCTCGGGAGAGCTCGGGGTGATCTTGGGGTCGACTCCGGGGATGTGAATGCGCTTGGCCTCGTTCTGATAGGCGGCGGGAATAATTTCGATGATCTCGTCGCGGGGGAACTTGAGGACGGGAATGTCCATTGTGGCGCAGTGCATCAGATAGGCGTACAGCACGCGGAGGACCGACTCGTGCGCGATGATGAGGAGGTCACTTTGCTCGCGCTCCAGCTCCAGGATGATGGGCTCCAGACGGACGGCGAGATCGTGGTAGGACTACACAATGTCAGTTTGGTGGAAGTCGAACTCGGTCAAGCTGCTCTGCTCACCTCGGCCCGCGGATATCTGTGGTGGTACGGGTCAAGCTCGTGCTTCTCAACCTCCTCGGGGTAGAGGTGGCGGATGGCGCGCTCCGACATCTTCTCGCAGACGCCGGGGTTGATCTGGCTCATCTGCGAGCGCTGGCGGACCTTGAAGCCCTTCTTTTTGAGATAGTCGGCAGTCTGGACGGTTCGGCAACGTGTGGAAGTCCAGACCGACAGGGGGCGAAGAGGGACGTCGGGGCCTCCCCTCTCAATGAGTGCGGCACGCTCCTGCTCGCGATGCTTCAATAAGGTCTCCGACATCCTGGCGGCATACGCGATGCCTTCCTCGGAAAGAGGAGCGTCGGCCTTGTACGAGTCCTCTTCGGTGGTAACGCCAGCACGGACAAAGTAGGTGGTGCGCGACTTGATATGCAGGTTCGTAAGGTAGAAAACAATCCGGTGAGAGAGGTAGCCGAATGAGACGTTGTTATAGAAGAACTTCTGGCCCGCGTTGATCATCTTGATGTAGTTGAGCTCCTTTTCCTCCATGGTCTCGAAGACGGGGATCTTCATGTCGATACGGCGCAGGTACAACTTGGCAGCCTCGTCGGGATCCATACCAGCGAACTGTGACAGTCAATAATGAGTACGCCAAGGTCATTGAGTTCGCACGTACATCAGGGGAAGAGATCTTGACGTTGCGAGCATTCTCGCGCAAGATACCCTCATCGTTGACGTAAGACTCAATGAAAAGTGTCTGTGTAATGTTAGAGAGATAGCTGAAATACGGGCTTAAAATGCTTCTCACCTGAACGTCATGCTTCCCGAGCTCCTTGGCCAGCGCGCGACGGCCAGCTGTAGTGGGGTTGACGGCGTCGTAGATGGCGACCTGGCCATTCTCGTGGTTCAACCAAGCGTAGATATCCTCGCGACACTTCTTGAGGATTTTCTGACGAAGAATGACTGACTGAGGAGACGCATCGGGGAAGAAATAGTCCTCAGGGACTATGCCGCCCTTGCCAACTGTAGCGCGACGGTAGTCACCGAGGTGGAAGATACGAGTCTTGACCCCCAACCTAAAATAAGTGAGCTAGACCCCTAGATCGGCCTTTGGGATCTTACCAGCCGAGATAACGCGCCAAAGAGACACAAATGTGGCTATGAATGTCAGCGGCAAATTAAGCCAACGCGGGACGACTGCTTACGTCTTGCCCCGGGCTGGAAGGCCAACCATGACAATGGCAATGCGGCCAGAGTGGAATAGGCGGCCGGACATGGTGCTGTAGAGCTGAGCAGGCGCCATATCCTGGTCCTCAGGGACATCGTGGATGCCGTCGATGAAAGTTGAGCTCTTGCGGCGGTATCGAGGCGCGTTGGCCGCGATCTCTGCGGTGCTATCCAAAGAGATGATGTTAATACATTGCTCCTGATCAATTTCTGGCCGAGGCTGCACAATCGTGGAGGCCACTCCTAGCGCACTCGTAGTACGGGAGTCCTCCACAATATCAACATTCGCTTCGGGTGTATTGACCATGATGCCTGATTAGGTGGATGGTGAGACGCAAAAGCGATAGTAGAGAGGGTGTGATGGAGGAGAGAAGGCAACAGTCCAAGAGAGAAGATTTGGAGGGCGAGGATGGGGTTTGAGCAGTGGAATGAAGACAGAAGGCACAAGGAGTGCCCGCCTGATTTGCTATGATGATGCCGTGCTGCGTCTTTGTGCCTTTACACAGGCACACTCCTGCTCATGTGTACACAAAGTGTTTAGTCCACCCATCGCCGACATTTGAGAGTGAGGGACTGGGCTGGCTTGGCCAGATATAGAGGTCTATGTTGGTTTGGTGGCTTTGGCGGTCGAAAGGTCCCGCCATAAATGGCTGTGAATGTGACGTGAGCCTTCCATATGACTTTAACTCTCCTTAATGTCCATGTCGTTAAAGTCTTTGGTGAGTGGTTTCGAGAATCGTGCTTGTGTCGAAGACGAATTCTTACACCACCCGAGAGTCATTCATCCCCCTGCCAGCCTTTCGTCTTCGTCAGATAGACAGTTGATCTTTGCCCCGCTGAGTTGCCCCAAGATACTCCGTTTGTCTTTGAAACATCTTGTAAGGAGAGCGGAACTGACGAAACTTCCTGTTGAGATGGCTATACTCTCCATGAACTATTGCCAGGAGAATAGACATCTAAAGAAAGATGAGGCGTCCACCATGTCACAAACAGAGCTGTCTTTGGGGCATAGAATCATACACTGGCGTTCTCGTTTCCACTAAACAGTGATGCCTCATATTCCGGTTGCCCATTAAGGTATGTTGGACCAGAGCACTAGCTCACATGCCACGATTGGGGTGAGATGAAGGGCAGGGATTGGTGGAATTGTAAGACCCCTCCTGCTGGGCCGAAAGAAGAGAAAAGCGAACTCACAGTAGTGTGTCCATTCTGATGGATGAGAAAAGTCGAAATTTTCTTGGTTTGACACGACAACCGGTTCGAGGGTTATACTCGAAGGTTGAGCCGGGAGCGGACTGGTTTCGAGGCAGCTACGGCCTCTGGATCGCGTGGAGGAGCAGCTACGGAGGGGAATAGCGGAGACACGACAATGACGCACTGTCTACTCGAGGCTTACGGTCGTGGTTGAAAGTTGATAATGCTCAAGAAAAGCCAAGAGAAAGGTGCCGGAGATGTGAGTGTATCGCAGAGAGCACCGTAAGTTTCAGGGAAAATCGCGCAATGAAGTCGTTTTTGAGGGTTTGGTGATCGTGGCCGAGGTCAAGGTCACACTGTCTGAGCTGCCCCGTTCCGATTTAAGCCGCCAATTTGTCCCGCTGGGAGACTCTCCTGCCCCGAAATTCTTAAGGCCTGTGCTGTTCAAGCCGAGCCGTAAATAGCAACCGGGTGGTAACGCCGACTTTTGTATGTTGTGCGTTTGTCGAAGAATCAGAAAGTGACGGTGAACTCAAAGCCGAGGGTATCTTAGGTGTGATTCGAAGCAGTTCGCTGTCTGGGATAAGATCAAGTAGGTGATGAGGTAACACAAAGACTATCACTTTAGAGTAGGTAGGTAGGTAGGTAGAGAGAGGCCTGGTTGGGCTCAATGAAGGAGAGGCCAAAGAGACGTACCGGATGCGGGCAAGGGTCCTCTATCCTGGAACTAGCCGGGATTCTGGCCCCCCTAGCATCGAGGCACGGCTAAGCTTCGGACCGATAATTCGTGCTGAGCTTGACGTGAGCTATGTACCGTATCACGTGATGATTCTGTCATTGAGCAGGAACGCTGGAGCTACGCAGAAAAGTCCCCACAAGACTTGACCAGTCGTGGCTGCCAGCTTTTCCCATTGGCTTTAGCGTGGCACCGGGGCTCGTGCTCGATCAGGACCTCCAGCTGCGTAATGTAATCAGCGTCGAAAGAAATTTACAACTCTTTTCGATCCATCACCAACCGCCTCCGACCGACTCGACGATCTCCCCCCAACGCCCCCTGCCTGCCCATTGCGCGAGCTACAATCGGTCCCTAGGGCAGTCGCAGCTGTATTATATCTGATCCTGAGTCTAAGTCTCTGGTCTATTCGTCGCCCTCTTCTCGATTCCCTCTCCCGTTTCCTAATTACTCGGCTCTGTTCGACCCCGGCCGGCGCCCGACCATCGCAACAATGGCGTCAAGCTTGGAACAAATCCAAAATGCTCTTTTGAACAACCCCGTCGCCAACACTCTGTCAGATGCCATCAACTCCTTCTCGGAACGGAGGGCGAAGCTTGGCCTGTCCAACCCCGGCACCACCGAGAACCTGACCAGGGAGGTGCAACGCGATGTTCTGCTCACCAACTACATGTTCACCGGTCTTCGCGCCGACCTCACCAAGGCCTTCAGCATGTCTCCCTTGTTCCAGGTTTCCCACCAGTTCGCAATGGGTGACCGTCTGAACCCGTACACCTTTGCTGCGCTGTATGGAACGAGCAAGGTTTGTTGGCTTCCCCCTAATAATGCTTGTTGGGGCGCAAACGTGGTTGACTGACTATTTTTCTCCCCAGGTTTTCATGCAAGGAAACATGGACAACGACGGCCAGCTTTCCACTCGATTTAACTACCGATGGTCCGACAAGCTCGTGTCGAGAACGCAGTTCCAGGCCGCCCCTGGTGCTGGCCAGGAGATGCTCCAGTTCGAGAACGAATACACTGGAGACGACTTCACGGCCTCCCTGAAAATGCTGAACCCATCTTGCCTCGACGGCGGTGTCACCGGTATCTTCATCGGAAGCTACCTCCAGTCGGTTACCCCTAAGCTTGCCCTCGGTCTCGAGACCGTCTGGCAGCGTCAGGCCATGACCCAGGGCCCTGAGACTGCCACCTCCTACTGCGCTCGCTACAAGTCCGACGACTGGGTTGCCACCGCTCAGCTTCAGGCTCAGGGAGCTCTGAACACCTCTTACTGGAGACGACTGTCCGAGAAGGTCCAGGCGGGTGTCGACCTGTCTCTTTCGCTCGTTCCCAGTGCCGCAGGCGTCATGGGTGGTTTCCAGAAGGAAGGCGTCACCACCGTCGGTGCCAAGTACGACTTCAGAATGTCTACTTTCCGTGCCCAGGTCGACTCCAAGGGCAAGCTTAGCTGCTTGTTGGAGAAGCGCATTGCCGCACCCGTCATGATGACTCTGGCTGCTGACGTTGACCACTTTGCGGTAAGTCCTGCCATCCACGATTCTGCAACCGTGTTCTAATAGTATTGTTTTAGCAACAAGCGAAGATCGGTGTTGCCATCTCCATCGAGGCTGGTGGCGAGGAGTTGCAGGAGCAGCAGGAGACTATCGGTGCCCAGGGCGCCCCCAACATCCCCTTCTAAACCACAAAACCCTAAGGACGGCTTGCTCTTTTGTCAAGTCCGAACCGACGCTCCGCTCCTAATCGAACCCAATAATTGAATGTTTTTCCGCCGGCGAGGACAAGAAACGACATCAACGAACTAGATTTTTTCTGCAAGTTCTCATTCTTATACTGTTGTCTTAGTACACACGACTTCACGCCTCAACAGCACAGACCGGCAAACCCGAGTTTTGCATAACCCCTTTGAAGCTCTCCCACTTCTTGGTCTGCCCGTCGCGCTCTTGTTTGTTGAACTTCGGCTTGTCACCTCGGCCGATCGGGGGAAAAAACTGTATATTACGCTCTGCCCGAGCACATGATTCAGGGCCAATACGGTGGTGTATTGGCTTGCTTGGATGCATTTTGGGAGGCTTGGAACAGCATACCCAACGTGGAATGGCTGATGCCACAGCCTACGAGATGATCCACTTGAGGCTGCGCATCTTGATTGGCCTTCTTGATGAACAGCCCTCGTATGTACTGTGTATGAAGGAGATAGAATTCAAATGCCGATATTACATCACACATCATACCCGTGGTTCATTTTCTCGAAGTTGTGAATATACACCCGTTTTGAAGTACATGGCTAAGCGACTTTGTCTCTTTGTCATTCACAAGCCGCTTGGTGCAGGGGACTGTTGATTCCGGCACTTTGTTTTTCACTTTCTCATTCACAGGCCAAGAAAGACTACCTACTCTAGAGAGATCTGTTTGTAAACCGCCTTGAGTTCATAGTCGCTCAGCTCCTTGATACCAAACAACGCATTGTCGCTCTTCCCCCACGGCTGAGCAAACTCCTTCTTGGAGCAGGCATACAGGAGCTGCGGCAACATGACATCAGGGGTCATGATGCCCTTGTCGATGGACTCTATGCAGTTGGCATAGATGGCATCGACGTCGACGGTGGTGGTGGTCTCCCACGACCAGCCTAGGGCCTCCTGGGCGAGATCGGCCATCTGCTTCTGCGACTTCACGGTGGAGTGAACGTAGGCGATTCTGTTTGCCGTCTCGTCAGGGTGCAGCAGGGTACCGACGACGGCCTTGGCGACGTCGTCGAGCATTGTGTACGGGATGACATTCTCGCCGTCATTGAAGAGGGAGAGCTTCTTCTTCTTGAGGTCGAGGCCCATGAAGCCGGTGCGGATGCTCCAGTCGAGGAAGGGGCCGTTGGTGATGATGGTCCAGGTGAACTTGCCGTCGTTCTCGGCGGCCTTTTGCTTCATGTGCTGGCTCGTCAGAGCCTTGATGCCGAAGACGGGCAGGCTGGGCACGTGGCAGCGCACCGGGTCGAGGCCGAAGTCGGGCGGGATGTAGCGGTAGACGCCGGCGGCGACGGCGGCGTCGACGACGCGGGTCGCGGCCTTGGGGTCGAAGCAGTTGGTGGAGTTGACGAGGGCGTCTTGGCCCTTGAGCGCCTGGGTCAGGGAATCGAGGGACTCGTAGTCGACTTCCTTGACCGTGACGCCCGCCGGGAACTTTTGGGATCCGGCTTTACGGGTCAACACCGTGACGTTGAACTTGTTGGTGGCCAGGAGTCCCTTCAGGAGGGCTGGTCCAAGGTTGCCGCCGGCCTAGGGGGATGTGAGTTAGCACCGCTTGCAACCACACCACGCGCAAGGGTACTTACACCGGCGAGCGCAACGTTCTTGATTGTAGGCGCCATGTCTTCTGTGATGTTGCGATGGTTATGTGCTAATTCGGCTTGTGTGAGTTCAGGTCGGCGAAGTAAGAGCTGGATGCTGGCCCTTTATGAACCGCAGCACCCCCAGCTATCGGAAGCACAAGGATGAGCTCCTTCGTCTATGCTTTCCGGGGCCGACTTAGAAGCATATGGCACTGTGACGCCATTCCGTTCCAGACTCGTCCGAAGGGGTGCCGGTGGGCCGCTCGTGTCCGAACCGAGAAGGCCTTCTGACTTTTGTATACAGCAGCAACAAAGAGCGCACGGCCGGACACATCCTTAGGCGTGGGCTGTCATCGAGACTCTTTCGGAGTTTTCTATCTCAGCCGTCGACCTTGCAAGGGGGTCGATGGCTGTGTGTTGGCTTCTAAATATTATTCAATAAACTTGTGCCTAGTGGCCGCCATCGCCGAATCCCACAGCAAGGTGTTGGCTGTATAGTATATGACTGGCACAATTTCCCTGAAATCCAGATATACTTCCTCGGCCTAACGGGAGGCTCTGGCAGGTTGTTGAGAGATGGCGGGCCTGCAACTGTCCGGATGCGCGTGGCATTGGCTTTCGAGAGATGAGACGAGCGCAGTGTAACACCCGGGTAGGCCGGATGCGAACGCTTTCCCGTCGTCCTCGAACGGGGGCACATTTGCGAGAGATTATGACGGAGACCGGGTCCGCAAAAGTTGAAGCCCATGGGAATGGTAATACCTATGAGTGCGGCATCGGCACGTCGTTCCTCCTGGTCACCGTCAATGCCGCAGTGGACCCCGGACTCCGGAGGTCCGTAACTTGAATCCTGGAACGTTGTTCAAGGCCGGGACATCCCTTCGAGAAAATACGTTGAACGCCCAAGCTCGATAAAGTCTAAAGATGAACCGAGAACCTAGAAAATGACATGAGCATAAAACCGACGACTCGGCCAGGTGACAGGACTCACGGGAACAGGGCGTGGGATTGCGTCGAAGCGTGATTTCTACTCTGTCTTTCGCTTGGGTAGGGTTCCTCTGTATCCTGGTCTGAGAAGTTCGAGACGACGGGGACATGTGCCTAAAGAAGGTGTTCTTCCTCACCTTCAAGGAGCAGTTGACGTGACCACACACATGTGTAATATTGGTTCCATCGATCGCTTGTACCCAGCGTTCCTCTCATGTGCGACTTTCTCACTCACTGCATAGTGTTTCTAATCGAGTACTTCTACAGGTCTACCCCCAAGGCCCTACTAATGTCTCAATAGTTATGCAGAATATGAAACCCCTTGGTTCTGACCCTGGTCCTATGTAAACATCTACAAGGCATATATACCCGTTGACACAATCCTACTGACAGCCTGTTCGGGATCAGGCAGGACGCGATGGATTGCGATAGTCTCGGGGTATCGCACCAGCGCGCCGTGTGTAGTGACGCAGCGCGAAGGTGAAGCGTAACAGCAAAGCAGCATGCAAGGCAAGAAATAACAAGGAACGAAACGATGACACAAGGACAATGTGGATAGTGGGTAGACAGGTGTATTCTGGTTGACCCTCCTAATAGTGGGAGGTCAACGGTAGAACTGCCTATATACATATATACCCAACGAACACGTGCTAGTATAGCATGTGCCTGTTGGCACAGTGGGTTCTTCTCATGTCTGGCTACCTACTTTCCTGTGACACCTGTACCTTCTTCATAGCCCTGATATTCCTAGAAATCCTGCAAGACATGTGACTACTGAGATGTCTCGAGCCTGACTACGGGCAGTCATCGGCCACCTGTAACCTCTTCTGTTAGCAATCACCTAATACGATCACCAGGTAGGGGGGCCGTCATACACAGCTCAGTATGTTATGTATAGCAACATCTGCTGCTATGCAGTTTATACCGCACTGAACAATAACGGATGTTTCGCCGTGTTTCTGACATGCCCAGCTAAGAGTCCTGGGACCCACACGGTTGCATATACCCGAGAGCTTGTTGGTTGCTAAGACTAGCTGTGCAGAGAGAACAAAGGTAGCTAGGAGCTTCATGGTGTGTAAGTTGCGTATTCAACTGGGAATTAATATAGAACTTTTGGTACTGTAATGATAAGCTCGGAGGATTGGATATAAAAAGCGATTAGGAGAGAGAGAGACTGTTAGCTATTTAAACACTGGTTACTTGACCAGCCTTTGTTCACAAAGTCCAACACAAGGAAGTTATTCCTAGTAAACCTAAGGACGTACGATAGATGCCAGGAAGTGATTGATTCGAATGGAGGGCATACGAGATGGTGGCTTTTGGCTGGGTAGAAAACAGTATACGATGTATCAGTTTCTATCATTTATCCCTTTCACCGCTCCTGGACCTCACAACCTCAAGACCCACTTATACTAGGTGTATAGAACAGCCTACTCCTTTTCCATGTGTGCAACCCAACTTTCACTAAACTGTAATAGATTGAAACCTGAAAATGATTGAACTAGACTTCTACTAGTTGAAAGTTCCAGCGCCTATTCTACTATGTGCATAGTGTGGCAACCATAACTTCAAAAGTCTGGTACTAGATGATCGGTGTGGCCAGGCCCATGCCGGAGGCTGGCCCGTCCGACTTGTCCACGTTAACGATGCATCGCTAGTGCAATCGCCCTTCTTGCATACGAGCTTCAATCCTCCAAGTCTTAGATTATTGGATACCAATGCTTCGGCCCGACATGATCTCTTTGTTCGGAGGAAAACGGAATGGTATCGCCTGAACCCGCGACCTGCTTGCTACGATCGAGCCATCGACGTTTCGCATTGGGTGTGTACGTTTATCGCGATATGCGATGTATACGAATCACCCAACGACTGTTTCTAAACCCGCGATCCATCGGTATTCATCACATGCCTTGCTTGAATGTTCCGATCTAAACTGTACACAACACCCATGAGCCGGGAACGTCTTAATGGCATGCACGTGCACAAAAAGAACCTTGACGAAAGTGCCGCCTAGTAAGAAGACGAGAGGAGCAAACAAGCACAAAAAGGTATGCGATGACCGAGACTCGAACTCGGAGCCTAAGCATGGGAAGCTTAGATGTTACCCCTACACCATCATCGCTTGCGATGGGTTGCTTTGGTTATGAGTTCAGCTTTGTCTTCCAACTTATGTACGAATGCGGGGTAGCGGTCCAACGACATGTTCTCGGATGGAAACCTAATAATAACTGGGTGAGATGTAAGGGCTTGATTTGACGGCGTTTCCGGAGGAAGGTAGATGTCCGAGCCCGGCATTTGTACGAGCAGCGCTGCGACCGCGCGTAATGTGTAGGACAATTTAGCGAGTGATGGAAGGGCAGCAAATGGCTGAATTGAGTGTGGTTGTGAGTTGGAAGAGGGAGTCGCTGTTAGAAAATTTGTTCGACTGTTTTGAATCCCAAGGGGCACTTTAGCACTGACTAGATCCATGGTCAGTGCCCACCCTCCGCCCACCAAACAGGGCGTCACTGGCCCTGGCAGCGAGACCCAGCCATTTGGCAGGGAACATTGGTCGACGACTTGTTGCTGTTTTGTTTTCCTTTTGTGTCTTTCAGTCTCGGCATTTTGAATCTGCCTAGGTATGTAGACTCTTTACTCACCGGTTCGCATCAATGCAGTCGATATACTGCCATTGGTCCATTGGTAATTTCCGGTTTCATGGTGCCACAGAACAGAAAATAACATGTCACCATCCCGATTTGAGGGGTGAAATGGCTCTGGCACGTGTCGTTGCCAACGACTCACGCGTGTCGATGATACCCGTCCCGAACCTTCAAAGCCGGGGGTTCACCTACCAAATTTCCAATTCCTATGATAGAGATGTCGTCGTTCGCGAGCTGGAGTACCGGTCCGAATGCAAGAAGTCAGGCAGCATGTACCTTGAAAAGTAAACCCAGTTAATTGTGTATCCCTCACCACTGTCCCTTTACTAATGAGCAACTCTGACGATCACGTCATAATCAATGGTTCGAATTCACATGACAAGCTGCCAAGGATGAGTTCCTTGAGTTACTCAACTCATATTGAAATAACCGAGTCTGATAAACCTCCTACATTCTTTACCAGGTTTAGAAACTGTTAGCATCTAAGAAGCTTGATGAATGGTTTGGAAGAGCCTTTCCCCAATGCAAAAAATAGAGTACTGGTCAGTGCACCCACCGCCTGTAAAGCCACCCCTGCCACCCCTGCTCTACACTACCTATGCAGTCGTGAGTAGACTGCATTGCCCGCACTTTATCCGAAGAGGATGACAGAATGGAAGCGAAGCTCTCCCCAGGCCTGGGCTGAGGGGCCAAAGTACCTCCGTAATTCCCCCCCACCATCTCGATTCCCAAAGCCACCAAGCTACAAAACGACATCGTCACCTCCGTCCAACGCACTCGATCCCGCCCGGCCCCCCTCCCTCTCCCCTCCCTTCGAACCGCGACCTCGACATTTCAACCGCACCCACGTCAATACCTTCGAAAATGGCAGCCAAAGGAGACAAGATCGAGAAGATTATTGCGCGGCTGCAGGCCCGCATCGGCGAGGGCCAGTTCTACGAGGCCCAGCAGCAGACGCGCGTGGTCGCCGCCCGCTACATCAAGGCCGCCAACTGGCCCGCCGCCACCGACATCCTCTACAACGTCGCCCAGTCCCTGCTCAAGGCCGGCCAGGGCGGCAGCGGTGGCGACCTCGCCGTCATGCTCGTCGATGTCTTCCGCCAGGCTGAGCTCAAACCCGATGCCGCGAGCAAGGGCAAACTGCTTACATGCCTGCGCCTCTTCCCTGCCCAGGAACCTACGAGGAAGAAGTTCATTGGGGAGATGATTGCGTGAGTTATCATGTTGAAAAGGCCCAGAGGGAGACCAGGCAAGCTAACTACGGATCCTGGAGGTGGTCCGCCAAGTTCGGCGAGTACCACGCTGGTGACGCCGACCTGCACCACGTCGCCGGGTCGCTCTACGCCGAGGAACACGAAGCCTACGAGGCCGAAAGACACCTGGTGCTCGGAACGAAGGACTCGGCCGAGGTTCTCGCCAAGATGGAATACCTATGGTACAAGGAGGACGACTCGCACACGGCCCCGCTCTACGCCGCCCGCGCCATCATGCCCTACCTCCTCGTCGGCAACGTCCGCGCCGCCAACACGTGCTATCGCCTCTTCGCCTCCTCCCTCAGCGACGACAACAAGGGCCTCGGCGTCCAGGACGTCAGCAGCAACAGCGCCGACCTGCGCATCTTCCCCGGCCTGCCCCTCCTCAACTTCCTCGGCCTGTTGTTGTTGGCGGTGCAGCGCGGCGCCCCTGACGCCTATAAGCAGCTCCTCGCAAAGTACTCGTCCAACATCGCCGAGGTCGGCGCATGGGGCGAGGCGCTCGAGATCATTGCCGAGATGTACTTTGGCATCCAGCGCCCGAGGCAGAGCAACCCGCTGATGGACATGATGGGCAGCCTCTTTGGCGGTGCCGGCGGCGGCGCCCCGCAGCAAAGACGGCCCGCGACAAGACGGGTGGAGGCGCCCGCGGCCGAGGGGCTGGACTAGATTACCCGCCTATCCGCTGAATGTACCGCTATGCACGCCCGTGAGACTAGACGCTGAAAAACATGGAGTCAAAACATTGTGGCGGCAGCGGCGCCAGGTTTCGTAGATGCGAATTCGGGCTTTGCGTCGCGTTCAGAAGGCACGGGGCAGCTCCGGCTCGGCCTCGTACATCCAGTTGTCGTCTGCGAGGGCCGCCACCTTGGACCGTAGACTGGCCCTGACAGCTTCCAGCAGCTCTACGCCAGAAAAAGGAGGTCAGAAAACAGTCCGCTCAAAGGAAGAAGTTGAAAACACAGTAGAGATGGCGACTCACCTTCGGGCTGCTCACGGATGGCGGTATGGTTGACCTGGTGCTGCTTCACCGCCTCCGCGAGTCTCTGCCGCTCCTCTATAAGAAAATCATAGTTAGCATAACCCTCTCATAGCTCTATACCCCCGTCTCTCTCTCCCCCTCTCTCTCCGAAGAAAAAGAAATCAGAAAAAAGGAAAATGAAAGAAAGCCACAGCTTCCGCCTCCTTCTCTATTCGTCCTCGGTGAAAAGTGAAGTCCAAAAAAAGAAGAAAACAAAGGGGGGGGGGGGGGGGAAACGTACTGTTGCTCTCCTCTCGGTCGTCCGCCGCCGCCGCCTCGTCAGCCTCGTCGAACACGAGCGTCGGCAGCTCGCCCAGCTCGACCTCACCGTGCTCGTCGCGCACGACAATCTCCGCGGGCGCGCCGTCCCCGTCCGAGAGCACGTCGACGTCGAGGCGCAGCGTCTCGGCCGAGGCACCCGATGACGAGCCGCCCCCCGCGGCTCCGACCCCGGCCATCGCCATGCCGTTACCGTGACCGTGGCCGTGACCGCTGCCCGCGATCGCCGCGGATACCATTCCTACCGCCCCGCCGGCGCTCGTCATCGTCGTCGTCGCAGCCGCCGACGCCCCAGTGGGGCCCGTCGGCCGCCTCGTCAGGCCTTGGAAGAGGTTTCTCCGGACCTGCCGCCGCGGGGCGCCCGGCGGCGGGGGCGCCTGTCGTGAGGTCCTGTCGGTCATGGCGTTTCCGGTCTTCTGTTGTCTCTGGTGCAAGCAAGGGGTGGGTGGTGGTGCGGTCTGTGGTTGTTGGCTGGGATGGGGTGGATCTCGTATGTGCTGTTTCTTCTTCTGTCTCTTCCTTCTTGCTCTTCCTGATGTTGTCTTTTCTCTCCCTTCTGTCTTTTAGGCGTCGTTGGATGCCAATGGAAATGATGGTGAATTTCTTTCTTTTTTCTTATTCTTCCTTTTGGTTCATAAATGATTGAGAAATTTCGATGCTGAGCAAGACGGGGGTCGGACGTGAGTACCTAGGGATGTGGCTTGCATGGGTCGTCGTCGGTGTCGGCGCCCCTCTGTTTACATTCGAGAGGACTCTGTCGTCCAGGCACCGTGGCGCCGATGTACCTTATCGATAGAAGACAGTGCCGACCGCGTCGCTAGCCCGGGGACAACACAGTGCATCCCAACTACACCAGGGAAGTCTTCATCACATCACCACAGAGCAAGTATAGAGTCCACCAAATCATACATCATAATTCTCATTAAGGCCATATACGCGTGAATTTTGTGTTACAGAACCATCCTATCCTGGACATGCATGATTCCCATTACGTATCGTACATTGTAAAAACTCCCACAGCCATGATGATGATGGAACGCGTCCAAGCCGTAACCAGTCCCGTCCCAAAAACCGCAAAAAAAAAAAGAGAAGAAAAGCAATAGAAGAGAAAACGCCGAAATATGCATACCCTGAACCGACCTGCTATGACCGCTCAAGTCCCCTTTTTCGAAGTCGTCCTTGCAAAAGCATCAAAGACCAAACAAGCGGGACATTCCAGAATGCAATGCTCATCCGACACACACCCATTCGGCGAAGACACACCATCGCGCAGTGCGGTCTGCCAAAACCAGTCCCCTCCACACACCCTTCTCTGAACACTTGATGATGGTCTCCCACGTACCACCGTCGCCAAGATCCTCTTCCACTGCTCTGCTGCCAACACTGATTCCCCGGCGCTCCTCCTTGCGCATGAGACGGAGAATCTTGCCGCCGGGAGTCTGGATTGCAAGCTTCGCAGGTTTCTTGCCACCTCCGGCTACCGTACTGGGATTCGACCCGCTGGCGATGGAGGCCGTCATGCTCATGGCCGAGCCCGGTCTTGCGAAAGGGATCGGGCTTGCGCCCCCGGGATTCGACGACGGGGTCATCGCCGAACCAACCCCGCCGACAGAGCTGGGATGTTGCCGAATCGCAAACACAAAAGTGTTGTTCAGAGCAAGTCGTTGGCACTGGGGCTGAACAACGTAAATGTCGTGACGCTGTGCATGCGGCGTCGGGTGCCGCGTCACGAACTCATACGGAGGATTCTCACCCGTGTGGATGATTGGCAACGCGAAAGCCACAGGATGGGGAATGTCCTTGATGCTGTGCATCAGACCGCGTTTGCCGGCGTAAATCTTCAACACTCCTTGGCCTTCGTCGCCAGGCAGCAGAGCCTTGACCGTGTATCGCTTGGTGCCGTTGAACCACTCCGCTTGGGCCAGTGCCCTCTTTCTCACGACTTCACCGCTTTCGAAAACATCGCCATCGGCGTCTCTTGTGTAGGCTCGGACCTCCACCTCGGCAGCAACCTCCACGTCGGGCGGGGCGTTGAACTTGATATGCACCATCTCCAAGTCTTCGATGCGGGTGGCCGCTGTGTTGTAATCAACCATCTCAAGCATGTTTTTGAAGAAAGGAGGGCAGGCACAAGGAAGGTTGAGCAAGACTTCATGGGCCTGCGGAGGGCAAATGTGCTGCTGGGTGTGGTATTCGGGAATGTGCGTCCAGCATAGCTCTGTCGGCCGCGCAAGGAACCACCAAAAGTCGGTCGCCCCGCTGCTGGCGCTCGAGTAGAGATGCCGCCTGGGGTAGGAAGGGCTGGCCATGCAGCAGTCCATCATCCGCCACTCGTTGTCGACTAGGACAGCGTTCCACCAATGGTTTGCCCTAGGCATGATGTTGTGCTCGGGAATTTCACCGGGTGTTTTGAGATAACCGCGGATCACCTCACACTGGATGCCGACGGCGGAACACATCTCCATCACCAGCACGGCGTACTCCTCGGCGCTTGCTCGTTTAGACTGCACAACTCTCCGAGTGTCAACCGCTCCCTCAAAGTCCTCCTCCCAAAGGATCTTCTCGGACACCCAAGTGAAGATGGCCCGCAGTCTCTGAACGTCACTGCGATAGGGCCGGCAGACGTAGGTTGTTGCGACGCTTTGCGCTGTTGTCGTCGCCGGAAGACTGCTCACAAACCTCGAATTCTTGTCGACCTGTGTGAGGTTTAGTGACTGGTAGTCGATGGGATCCTCCACAGGCAGGCCGTCGCCCCCTTCGTCGCCCTCCATGCCCTCAAACAACTCATCGACCGGGTTCAGCGCAGGGTAGTCGAGCATCTGACAGCGGTCCTTGCGTTCGTTCCTCTCGTTCTTACTCAAAGAGTTGGACCGGTTGACGTCTCTTCGAACCTGGACCCAGTCGACTCCGTTGGCGATACCCATGTCTCTGGCCGCTTCCCTACCGAAGCCAGAGCTTCCCATGGCGGTCAGGTTAGAGATGCTGGCGTTAGCCTGGGCGACAACATTGGGCATGGAGCGGGCGAAAGGCGATGACCTGGGCGAGTCGGCGCCCATCGCAATACTACTGCGTCCGGAGGCCACTCCAGTCTTTGCTGTGTCGAGCAGCTTCTTGAAGATGCTTCTTTTCGCGGGTTTCGGAGTGACGAGCCCTCCAAGCCCCGCGTCCTCATGGAAGCCGACAGTAGATTTTGGCCTGGAAGCCTCCGACGCGTGACTGCTGTGATAAGTGACGCCTGTGAAGGGGGTTTCCGGGCGTTCGATATCGACGTCGCGCATGCCTAGGGCACTCTGGGCACGCTTCTGAGTCTTGCGAGCGAGACTGCCCGCGCTTGTGGCGCTAATGGCGCCGGCTGACGACCCACTCATCAAACTCCTGTCGCTGCTCTGCGTCGTCGAGCTCTGGTTGCCTGAAGAGGCGCTGGTAGAGTTGGTCTTGGTAGTAAATGTCCTGTTCAGCACGTTGCGGCCGATGTCGTAGGCCGACTTCCGTTTGTTGAGTTTCCTCTCCTCCGGTCCACTCATTGAAGACTTGGGTCTCTCGTATAACTGGCCTTTGGGTGGTGGCTTTGGTGCCTCATCCTCAAGGTCAGCCATACTTGCGCTATGTTGATGCATTTTTTTGAGACGACTTTCCATACGTTCGACGTAGTTACTCAGTGGAGGTAGCTGTTCCTTGTCCTCCCGATGCCCGTTGTGGTAAGATTGATCTCGCGAAGATCCGCCGCTCCAGGTCTCGTAACCTTCGTCCGGCTGTGCTATGCCCATGGAAGTCTGTGGTCTTTGGTAAGTGTTCTTCCTCCTCGCACGGTCGTTGACCATGTTGAAGGATTCGGGTGACCATGGATCGAGTGGCGGCTCGGGGGTTGGATCTCGAGGCCTGCCAAGGGCGTCCAGCTGCTCTATTACGCCATCCATTGCCTCTCGCAGTGGCGAAGGAGTCATATGACTAGCCGAGGGGGAAGGCGGGCACGGCGAGTGCAGTCTGGATGTCTGTATCGGCGGCGGTCGATGAGCTTGGTAAGAAAGATGTGAGCCTTGCCTATCCAGGGTGGGATGTCGGTTGTCGTATGACGCGGTCGAGTCTTGGCACACGAAATCAAGTCGCTTATCGTAAGAGTTCCCAGAGCCTTGTCTCCCCGAGTGAAAGCGATTGTCGTGCGAGGCATTGGAATCCTGACGGGAAACGTCGTGTCGACTATCGTAGGATATGCTCTGCTTATGCCGAGGCGCTGCTACGTGTCGATGCGGAGGTGGCGCTGGAGGTGGAGGAGAGTCTACTCTTTCTCGGGTAGGAGGACGATACGGCTTATAGCTCATCGAAGGAGCCGGTGAAACACCTCTTGAGTTGTAGTCGTGAGATGGTGGGATGGGGGACGGGCCTCGTTCCGTGTTGAATGAGTTCACTCTCGATCCGTGGCCGTAGTCGGGAACGGGTGTTCGTTCTCTGGGAGGGACGGGTGTTCGCTCCCTTGGAACAGGTGTCCTAGCCCTTGGGACGGGAGTTCTTCCTCTCGGCATGTACTGCTGCGCGCCGTCGTTGAACGAGTTGCCTCGCGAAACGTACCCGGTCGGGGCCGGCGACGTGTATGCTCGCATTCTATTCGAGGCAGCATTGTTGAACGAGTTTTCCCTCGAAAGGTAAGCCTCAGGCGCCGGCGACCGGTCTCTCCTGCTTTGCTCGGCCATGGCGCTGTGAATCGACTCCCCAGAGTGCCCTCTAGGCCTCGGATTTGGGTTCGTCCGGTAGACTTCTGGCTGTTTCGCTGCCGTGTAGTGCGGCGCCTTGGAGTATGCTTCGAAGGGCTTTCGGAACGTCCTCGACTTTTGAGGTGTACTTGGGCTCGGCGTGTCTGCGGGGAGCGGACTGGCGGATCTCGTCGTCGGCCGGAAATCGGAGGGTAGGACCTCAACAAAGTTGGAGGGAAACACTCCTATCGTCCTTCGATCGCGCCATAACCTGCCTGTCCACCAAGAGCCGTCGCCGGCATTGAGGCATTCGATCAGATCGCCTTCGATGAAGCCGAGATCTCGCTTGGACTGTGGGACGGCAAGTCAGCATTCGGAAATCGCTCTTCTCCATCAACGTCAAGGTATGCCAACAGACCTCTCCTCCCCAAGAGTAGACGGCTCTGCACCAGCACGGAAACCGAGTGGGCAGGGACGGTGGTGCAGGCACCATGGTTGAAACTGTGATGACGGCGCTGGCGACAGTGAGTGCGTACTATCGACCGCGACCAGTTGACAGTTGGTTTCGAGTGCCTTTGTGGTTGTTGGCGAAGCCCAGCACTCGGCTTGCGACGCAGCAAGTGTGTTGGGGGCGCGATGATGTAAGTATGCGACTGGCAAAACGCGGTGGCCATACAAAAGAGGGCGGGCGCAGACAGAAATCAACAACAAGGGATAACAACGACCCCAGGCTCTCGCAGCGAAGCGAGAGGTTAGCGAGAGATTAAACTCTGAGCCTGTGGGAGTAGTAGTATTTCTTTCTTGTTCGACTCGCCAGCCCTTGGACGAGGTGGTGAGAAATGCAAACAAGTCTTGCGTGCACGGCGACAATGGCCTTGTTGGAGTGGGTGGGTAATCAGAAAATCGCGGCGTTGAGGTCCAAGTGCGTGTGAGATAGGTAGGATAGGTAATGATGGCAGACTTGTGGAAGGGCGATTTGTCGGACACGACTTCCAAGAAGGGGATGCGGTGAATGTCAGTGGCGACCGGGGTCGCGGACCCGGGGCAACCAACAAACAGAGGGGCTCGTTGGCGGGGGGATTTCGGGAGGCTCCAAACACTGGACGGGCAAAGGGCGATCGGGGATGAGGGACAATCCAGGCTCGAGCTTTTTCGCAACGGGTTGCGACCTTCTTGTGCGGCTGGCGCATCTCCACCGGTGACTAGTGGACCCCGCTTGGCGCCGCGCTAAGCCCGGGGTGGCACATCAGTGGCCCCTGGACCTTGGAGAAAGGCTTGGTAGTTGGTACTCTTCGGTCACCGCCTGCGATGCCGACCCAGGTGCAGGGTGCAATCCAAGGTCGTCATCCTGTTTTCTCGATATTCCCACTCTTAACCTTCTCTTCAGCTTGCCTGATCCAAGTCAAGTCGTCTTATTACCGTTGCCTACGGAGTATTACGCCGCCCACCCACATGGGCTCGACTGCCCCGAGTGCCGAGTGCCTCACTCGCCGAGATACGAACACTGCACGTACCCACCTGGGTACCTGTTTCGCAGAGCCGGGAGAGAGCGACACCATGGCGCCCTTGGCCGACAAATGGCCCATGTCTCCCTCACAGCAGTGCAATCAAGTAAAGCCTGTGAAAGGAAACGACATGGTAAGCGCGCATCCGTAGTCTCCTCCTCTCTCCCTCGACTCTGTCTAAAGCAGGCACTCTACTCTGTCTTAGCGCGAGTGACAACTCAGCGCCGTCTCAAGGGGTAGGCCCTGCATACCGTCTATTGTCTCCTGTCCACTTGCGTTGGCAACCAGATTCTGCAAGGCAACGCGGCTAGTGCACGACCCCCCCCCGCGAATAAGGTCGCTGGAAAACTGGACGACACCAAGAGAAGAGACGGAAAGAGACGAGAGAGACATTGACGGGCGTCTTTTCTCTGCTGCAGGCCGGATCGAGGTTACGCTCGCATCAGGCTGGCATGCAAACGACGCAATAACTCACACGACAGTCTCGATCCGTCACCACACATTACATTTCTCTCTTGCTTCCTGCATATCAAATCATTTAACACTACACACACTCACACACACACAAACTAATACTACATCTCGGCCTTTCCCCCTGCAGTTGGCTTTTCTTGTTCGCGAACCTCACGATGCTTCAGAAACAGCGGCCCTTGATCGGCTTCGTTTCGTTTGCTTTTCCGTCGCAAGACCGGCTGACTCGTCTTGGTTCATGGAACCCCTGGTGCTAATTGCGGTGCCCCGGAGCTCCCCCAGCTATACCAAAACGGAAGAAAGTAAACAAAGGGCCCGAGCTTTGCGACGGAGCACACCAACAATTGACCCCCCGACCGACCGACCGACCGAACGCCCACGGCCAGAAAAATAGAGAGTACCTTGGCTTGATCCCAGACGCCCACCCGTACGGTCAAGCGAAAAGCCCGCCTGCTGTCCCAAGCAACCCTCGTTGCGTCGATCCCGCTTGCTTTATTGTATTAAACCCATTTGCTTTTTTGGTTCGGCCTAAATATTACAAGTCAGGCCGTCCTGACTGACTGACGACAGCCCCGTTCCCTATACCCATTTCTTCTTTCGAAACTGTCTCCCAACAACTAGCCGCCTCGCCTGCGCCAACTCTCACCTCGAAACCCCTCGTCCTAGGACTCTGGGTCCAACCTCGCCAGCTCCTTTCTCTCTCTCTCAAACCCCATCTCTGCTGCCGGTAACTCGATTGAGCGACCGTACCGATTCAATGACGTCCAGATCGGCCGCAATGGCGGACGAGGGTCTTGCCGAACACTATCAGGTACTGGAGGAGCTTGGTCGTAAGTCTTGCTGCCATCGCGTGCTTCGTAGGGCCGCAGCGCTGATGTGACAATCAGGTGGAAGCTTTGGTGTTGTTTACAAGGCCATTGAGAAGGCCACCGGCGAGACCGTCGCTATCAAACATGTAAGTTTGGCCCTACCCTCGCGGCCGAGCTTCCACGACCACGTCTAACACCACCTGCGCAGATCGACCTCGAGTCGAGCGAGGATGACATCCAAGAGATTCAGGGCGAAATCGCTGTGCTGAGCACATGCGCCAGTTCTTTCGTCACACAATACAAGGGCAGCTTTCTGCGCGGCCACAAGCTCTGGATTGTCATGGAGTTCCTCGGCGGCGGTTCATGCCTGGACTTGGTAAGCCTCCACGCGCAACGAGTCTCCCGGATCCGATCCTCTTTAGCTAACATTCCTCAGCTCAAACCCGCCAACTTCGCCGAGGTCCACATTGCCATCATCTGCCGAGAGCTTCTTCGCGGCCTCGAATACCTGCATGCCGAAGGCAAGATCCACAGAGACATCAAGGCCGCCAACGTCCTGCTCTCCGAGACAGGCAAGGTGAAGCTGGCCGATTTCGGCGTCGCCGCCCAGTTGACCAACATCAAGTCCCAAAGAAACACCTTTGTCGGCACCCCGTTCTGGATGGCCCCCGAGGTCATCCAGCAGGATGGGTATGGCTTCAAGGCGGACATTTGGTCCCTCGGCATCACCGCCATGGAGATGGCCAATGGTGAACCTCCTCTGGCACACATTCACCCGATGAAGGTTCTCTTCCACATCCCCAAAAACCCTCCCCCCCGCTTGGAGAACAACTTCAGCAAGGACTTTAGAGACTTTGTCGCCCAATGTCTCGTCAAGGACTCCGACCGTAGGCCTTCGGCCAAGGACCTCCTCCGCCACCGGTTCATCAGATCGGCAGGCAAGATTGAAGCCCTCCAAGAGCTCATTGCCCGCAAGCAGATGTGGGATGCCAACCAGAACCGCAAAGCACACCCTATCTTCTACCAAGAGACGCTGCATACCATGTCGCATAAGGACGACTCGGATGAGTGGGTGTTCGACACGGTCAAGTCGGTGGCTCCCAGGCGCCCGAACGGCCATGCGCGCAAGCCGTCCTACTTTGCGGCGGAAGAGGCCATGCGTCGCCTCGACCTCAAGGACGCTCCGCTCGGCCCCTCGTCTCCCGCTTCCGGAACCGTCCGCCGGTCGACTGTGCGCCGCCAGCCCTCGGGCCACCATGATTCGGGCACACAGATCCAAGCGAACGGGTCACCCCGCTCGACCGTCGCCAGACGACCCCTACAGCCAGACATGTCGTACGGCAATTCTGGCTCCTCCGTGCGGCTCTTCCGCCGGGTCCCCTCGGACGGCTCTGTCACGGCCTACGAGGACACTTCTCCTGAAGGAACGTTTGGCAACGAGAACAAAGCACCGCCGCGGGCCTCGGCAATTGAGCCCAGCAGCAAAGAGGCAATCCTCGGCCGGCGACTCTTCAATAAGGCCCTGGAACCCACTCTCGCCGAACAACACGCGCAGACGTCGGGCATGCAGAAGCGGGAAGCGCTGGCAAAGCTCACTGATGCGTTTACGCTCCTGGATTCGGTTGACCCGGAAGGTGCCTATCACCTAATGCAAAACCTGATGGCGTCCGTCTCGCAGGACAACAAGCTGAGCGCGGCTTTCGTGCCCCAACAGTCCATCAAAATCCCGTCCGACGGCACGCCCCAGGGAACGGTCATCATCAGGAGTGCGGCGGCAACACCATCATCAGGAAGCCCGACCAAGTTGATGATGGCGTCGAATAACCCGCATCTGAAGAGCCACAGGAGGCGCAACGGGTCGATTGCCACGTCCGAGTCGGCCGAGAAGGATCTCGTGAGAGAGAAGGCGGCGGTAGAAGCCAAGTACCCCGGGCGCCAGCCTCGCCCTGGCATGGAGCACTGCAAGCAACTTTCTGACGTACTATACGGTCGTTGGACGGAGGGGTTGAGGGTTAGATGGCCAGCAGTCTAGCCACGGCCTCGGCTGGCTCAAGACAACTACTGAGGGACATCTCAGAAGACTGGAACAACATTATTATTCACGAGGACACGCTGTATGATGAGAGTGTAACGATCACGTCACCACAGCATACTGGTTTGGACAGCACACACAAAAAAGCATCGGGGGAGAGTTTGCCCCTTCTTTTGACCGTCGGCAAATTGAAAGTTATCTAGGGTTGGGTTTTTCTTTTGTGTTCCGAAGAAAACGACGATGGGCTCCCGGTTATGTAGCTTTCACGACGGATGGTATCTACACGGCCGATGCGGGGTTTATCTGCGTCTCATGGGTTTTAGGCGTTGCGGATTTGCTTTGACACTAGTTAGATACCTCGTAGGTAGCATCGAGATCGCGTTTACAATAAGTTGGATTGCGCAACATTTTCCAGGTCCGCCCGCCTTTGTATAAACTTCGCCTCTAGAGGAGACGGCCGGCCTCCTGCGGTTGATTGTCGTTTCGATGCCTATGGCTGCTCCGGCTCCGGCTCCGATGCCGGTTCAGGTTCCGGTTCCGGTTCCGGTTCAGGCGCTGTGCTCCTCATGGAGAGCTTGATCCTCCAGTTGATGAACTCGTCCGTCAAGAGCTCCCCGTGGCCGGCCTCGTCGATCTTGAATACCTCGATGTTCGGTTCCCCGGCCCGCCTGCGTATCCTCCATACGCCGTCGTCGTTGACGGTCTGCCGCAGCCCTGGTATTTGTCAACAGCCCGTCCTTCACAGAAGAGGTCTCCATCCCGGGTCTGTTCCAGGGAAAGGTAGAGAGGAAAACGAGCGAAGGTGATGAGGGGGCGGACTTACAGACTAGAAACTCGGCGGCGAAGTTGACGCACATGTCGGCGTTCCAGGTGGCCTTGCCGCGGCGCTGCACCGTGTCGGGGATCTTCTCCGTCTCGATCTCCTCGACGCCCGTGAGGATGCCCTGGCGGTTGCGGAAGCCGACGATGATCTTGGGGACGCCTAGTAGAAAGGACTGGATCCAGAACTTCATGAGCTTGCGGTGGAAGTTGTCGACGTCACGGTCGTCGCGGATTGCGAGGCTTGTCTTCAGCTCGACCCAATTCGTCGGCGCGCCGGGCTTCGCGGGCTTGGAGTCCCAGACTTGTAACGCGTCAGCGGGTTCCCGAGAGCGATGGAGATGTCGGGATCTGGGAGGGATGGGGGGGTAAGCAGTGGGAGAGGAAGGATTACCAGCGTCGACCTCGCCGCCTATGCAGATGACAGTTTGCCCGATGCCTGTTCGGACTACGGAGCAGTACTGGGCTTTGTTGTTGACGACCTCGTCGTCTCTCTTCTCGATGTACTCTCTGGGAGTGTCGCCCCATGGAGCGGGGAGCGTCGCCAAGGTCTCAAACTTGTAACCTGTTTCCCTAGTGAGCTTCTTTCCTCGCGGGTGAGGTTTGCCTCATACCCCAAAACTGCATCACTTCAGGAGGTATCGGTCCTCGTCGCTGTGACGCGTTCTGTTGCTTCTGAGACGCTGCCTTGTACTCATGGTTCTCTTCTATGTATCTGTCCGAAAGTCAGTTTCATTCCAAAGGCGCGGCGTTGCCCAATGCCATACATGCAGTTCTGATTTGGGTCAGCGCAATCGACGGTCAAGCTAAGGGGGTTTGCTCATGCGTACTTGGTACAGCGTTGCGTTCATCTCGAAGCTAGCTCTGCTGTCAGTTTCTGCTCGTCACATTTGTCATGAGATATAAGACATTGACTGACCCGTCACGATCTTCGAAAGGGGTCGCCATGATCTGAGCGGAAGTTAGCCAAGGGTGACCTGGTATCAGCTGAAGATTCCTACCTTGGTCATCATGCCACGCCATGTGACAATCTGCGCGTCAATCTTTTGCCCCGTCTCTTCTTCATGGGCCTTGATGGTTTTGAGCAGTGCTCCGAGATGCTCAGGCTTCGAGTCGTCATGCTTAATGAAGCTGTCATAGCCTTTGGACAGGTCGGCGCCGAGGGCTGGCGTGTAATAGTATCTCAGTGACGAGTCGTCCTGATGGAAGTCGTGGTTATCGTCGTATGAGAAGCAAGCAAACTCCTGGGTCTCATTAGAGAAAAAAGCACTCAAATAAAAGCAGGTGAAAGTGTAATCCATGCGACTAAGACGTAAAGAACAAAGACGTGCACGCATACCTTTGGTCGCTTGACTGGTTGGCTTGCAGCATAGAACCGCCCAATGGGCTGGATGGAGAACTGATCTGACATGGCAGTCGATGCTGCAGTATACTACTTCAGATGAGATGGCAATTAAGCAAGCTTTTCTTTCAGACGCGCTCTCATGGTCAGGGGAATCGGGATGGAGTACGGACTCGGTCGATAGTTCCGGTCTCAGCATCGGCGTCGGGAGTTGCGAAAGGAGCGTCTGCGGCGCGAGACGTCGGCAGGGCGGGTAAGTGAGTTGCATTGTATGGAGCCGGCGGTGGGGGTACTAACTTCGGTCGCTGGAGCGAGCCACTAAAAGCCCCAGGCCAGATCCAAACATCGCTGAAACGTGCATGCCGATGGCCGGGCCAGAGCCTAAAGCCATCCGAACCCCTAGCTAAGCAACCGCGGCGGGATGGGATGCCAGCAGCACCTTGACGAAGCACCGTGCCCAATTCGACCTCGACCTTCAACCTCAAAGCCGCCTTGGACTTTGACGTCTCGAGAGCTTCACTTCGATCCGAACCGCGACTGCGACAGGATCAACGACACGAAATCTGGGGAGTAGCAATTCGCTTCTTATTCGAATCCCTCTCACACCCAACCGATCCTGCGATACCCCGATCCGCAATGCAATTCCCCTCCCTATCAACCGTCTAAACCGCTACACACACCTGCACCTCCACCATGGCGAACCGGTACGGCGGCAGCGGCGGTGGTGGCTACCGCAACGGTAACGGCTACGGAAACTTTGGCAGGCGCGAAGAAGACTATGACCCGTACGGCGATGGCTACAGTGGTAACGACAGAGGCGACAGAGGCGACCGGTACGCCGTAGGGCCCCCGCCGACCACGAATGCCCGATCACCATCTTCTCTTCGAAGTGGCGGACCGCCGCCAGTCCGCAGCCGGGAGCGCATCCAGGAGACGAACGCAGAACGGCAGATAGTTCAGGTCCTCGAGCATATCAAGCTGGAGTGGCCGGCCATGTGCCAAACCGACTGTGTGCCCGTCCAGCTTGCCCTTCAGCTCCTGGACACTAGCTCCGTCGGCCGCGCTCACGAGTACAACAAGTTCCGACAGACACACGACTACCTGCAGAGCTCTCTCAAGGGGATCGTCCACGAGCACCATCAGGGCTTCAACAGCTCCATCGGAACGTTCCACAAGATCCAGGGCAGCATACAGGCATCGCAGAAGCGGGTGCGAGCGCTCAAGGACTCCCTGCTGACCTCCAAAGTGAGCCTTTGCACGTCGGATCCCGACCTCAAAAAGCTTTCGGCTACATCACAGGCTTACGATGAGCTCCTCACATCCCTGAACGAGCTGGAGGAGCTGCGCTTGGTCCCGGACCAGCTGGAAGCGCGCATATCCGAGAAGCGTTTCCTGAGCGCAGTCGAGGTGCTGCAGAATGCGCTGCGCAAGCTGCGAAAACCCGAATTGGATGAAATCGGCGCATTGAGCGACCTTCGGGGCTATCTCGCCAACCAAGATACGGCGCTTATGGATATCCTTGTCGAGGAGCTTCACGAACACCTATATCTCAAGTCGCCGTACTGCCAGGAGCGGTGGCAGAACCTGGCCAAGACCCAAGGCGCTTTCAAAGAGGGAAACTACGAATCGATCACCATCACCCCCTTCCACCTAGCACTGGACGCCATGGACTTCGAAGGGACGGTGGCCGAGGATCCGGCCAAGAACCCGGAGGCCGACACGTTTTCCTACGTCGCTCTGCTGGTGGAGTCCCTAAACAAGTTAGGTAGATTGGAGATGGCCGTCGACACTCTCAAGCAGAGACTGCCCGTTGAGCTGTTTACCGTTGTCAACGAGACGCTTAGAGAGGTCGACCAGCGGCACCCTAGCTCATTGCGCGGTGGCTCAGCCAACACTCAAGGACTGCACATCTACGGCAACCGGGAGACGCAGATGAGGGCGGATGTCATCTACGACCTGCTTTGGACGTTGTTTGGTAAGTTTGAAGCCATTGCCGAGGGACACCGCGTATTCCACGAGTCGATCAAGGCGCTCATCCGCCGGGAGGGTGCTGGAAACAACAGCGCGTTACTGGGAAGTTTCAAGGAGCTGTGGAACCTCTACCAGAACGAGATCCGCTCCCTCTTGCACAACTATGTCACGACGGACGCCGACGTGTACCAGTTCAGCACATCACCGAAGCTCGGTGCCAACAATGGAAAGAAGGACGCTGCTCGGGAACACCTGTTCAGGTTTGCCGAGGGCGATCCGAAGGCTGTGGACATGACTACGGAATACGAAGCCCTAGAGAGCATTATCCGGGCTGCTGTCCCCGGTCTGACGGATACTTCTCGCAAATCTGGCGTTGACAAGAAGCGGCCCGCGCTGGATATTGGCAACACCAAGAGGGGGGGATTGGCGAGTTGGGAAAATAAGCAGACAACCGGCACATACAAGTCGATTGTCGAGCCCAGTGTTTTTAACATGAGCTTACTTCTCCCGCCCACACTCGTCTTTCTCCAGCGGTTGAAGATGATTGTGCCTCCAGGCTCGGACCTCGCCACCAGCACACTGACGTCTTTCCTGGATAACTTCCTGGTCAACGTGTTCCAGCCTCAGCTGGACGAGACTCTAGGCAAGCTGAGCGACACCATCTTTGGCGAAGCCGACACATTCCTGCAAGATCAGGAATGGGCACGGGTTGCCAAGCGGCCCGTCTTCAGGGGCACAACGGCCTTCTTTGCCATTGTCACCGCTTTCTGCCGTATGCTCGGCACTATTCCCCATGATCAGGCGCTGAGCACGCTCATCATCACCCAGATGATGAGATACTACGACCGCTGCTTCGGGTGGTACAAGTCGCTCGTGAGCAAGACCCAGGCCCAGGCGGGCGAGCCCACAAAGCTGCGCATGTCAGCGGCAATGACCCTAGAAGAGGGCGATGTCCAAGAGACCATAAAGCAGCTGTGGACCTCTGAGCCCCTGGACCGCGAGCTCTTGGAGAAGGAAGTTGGTCTGCTCATTGTCCAGACAAACGAGAAGCGCATGGAGATGGCCGACATCATCCAGGACAAAGACACCATCTCGTCGCTCTGTCTCTTGTACACCAGCATGAAGTGGCTCGCAGTCAAGATAGCGAGCCTCCGGCACATCACCCGCAATGAGGCGGACTCATCACGGCCACACCTGAACCGGGGATCAAACAAGAGGTGGACGCTCATGAACGACCCCAACAAAGCCACTAGTGAAGATGGACCTGTGTACCTCCCCATGACACAGGAGACTGTCCAGTACGTTTCCCTACCTAATCTGATCCACTCTCTCTTCTTATAGCTAACCACCCCAATAGGGCTTTCGACGGCATCGTCTCCTCCTTCGAAGAACTCGCCGCCACCGCTCTCCTAACCCTCCACATGGAGATCCGTTGCGAGATCATCTACTCCCTCCGCACCGCCCTCTCCACAGACACGGCCCCTTACCTCCTCGACCAGGAAGTCACCGAGCCGGACCCGCAGATCCTGACCCTCAACTCGGACCTCGTCCTCTACGACGAGACCATAGCGCGGTACCTCCGGGCCAAGGAGACGGCCTTCATCCGCACCGGCCTGGGCCTGCTGATCAACGCCTACCTTGTCACTAACGCGGCCTTCGTCTCGCCCATGAACGCAAAGGGCTGCGGCCGCATGCAGCTCAATATCCTCGTGCTGCAACAGAACCTCAAGAACGTCGAGGAGGGCGTCAACCTCGCGCGCGCGGCGAACTACTTTGCCCTCTTCGACAAGGGGCCCGACGCCATCGTCGACAAGGCCCGCGAGGACAAGGACAAAGACGAGCACGCCGACCCTTCCGACACGTTCAACTACGAGGAGCTGCGCACCCTGCTAGAGCTGTGCTTCAGCGAGCAGCTCGCGAACCCGGAGCGCGGGATCGCGAGCGCCGCCAAGAGGCAGATGGCGGACAAGATGCTCGGTCTCAGCGAGCACATGTGGCAGACGTAAGGGGGGGGGCGGCATGGGCTTCAGGGGTCAATGTTCCGCGGGGAAGACGAGGCCGGTCGCCCAAAATAACTGTTTGACCGAATGAGTTTAGACATGCTTGCAACTTGCGAGGAGTTTGGGAAGAAAGGGGATGGGGGGTTCGTCATAAGACGGTATGACGACCAAGACATCGCCGTCGGATGCTCTCCAAAAAGCCGTCATACGTACAATGCAGTGTCTTGACAAATTTTGGGGGGGTATTATTCTTGTAGTCTATAGCCTTTTTTTCTCTCTTTCAAATGCCAGCAAACTTTTCCCAACCGCATGTACACACAACACACAAATCCGTGATTTTTGTTTTTTCAACATCGTCCTTCTTGACTCTCTTCTCTCTCTCTCTCTTTTTCTCCGCCCGTTTACACCCGACCTCCTACGAGGAAGAAACAAGATCCCTCCCCCTGTTGATCTGTACCTTCTTGTCCTCGCCACCGCTGACGATGCCCCACGTCTGGTCCCAGGCCAGGCCAAACACCTTTGCGCCCTCACCGCCGGCGGGCGCCTTCTTGCCCTTGAGCCACTCCCTGCCGATGCTGTAGACAGCCTCGCTGGCGCTGCCGCCGCCCTCGTCTTTGGTGGCGGGCCGCACGCTCCGCAGATCCCAGATCTTGACGGTGCCGTCGTGCGAGGCCGAGGCCAGGCTGTAGTCGTTGTCCGGGGAAGGGGCGAGGGCCGAGATCATGTTGGTGTGGCCGCGGAGAGTGAGGACAGAGGTGGCCGAGGCCGAGGCGCGGGGGTCGAGGAGGGCGACGTGGCGGGCGGCAGAGCCTGCGGCGACGAGGGACGAGTTGCGCGGCATGGGCGCCAGGCAGAGGAGAGGGTGAAGGGTCGTCAGGGTCGACACGACGGAGCCGGTCGTCAGGTCGAGGGTGCGGAGGGTGTGGTCGGCCGAGACGGAGTAGGCGACGGTGGCGTCGGTGGGGTGGAAGGCGGCGCCGGTGACGGAGGCGTCGGCGTGGGCGGTGATCATGGCGAGGGCGCCTTTCTGCGGCACCGTGACGGACGAGTTTGACAGCTTGGCGCGCTTGACGCTGCTGGCGTGCGTGGCGGGGATGTCGTCGGCGTCGACGTCCGGGCTGCCCTTTTTGGACGCCAGCCAGAGGCCGACGCGGCCATCGGCCGAGGCCGTCAGGAGCTTCTTGGAGGGGCCGTGGATGTCGAGCGAGTTGATCATCTTCTTGTGGCCGTGCAGCTCGAGCGTGGGCTTGAGCTCGCCCGAGAAGCCATCGGCCGACTCGGTGTACTTCCAGACGAGGACCTTCTGGTCCAGCCCGACGGAGGCGATCTGCGACGAGGAGAGGAACTTGGCGTCCATCAGGAGCTTGGCGTGGCCGCCGGCGCGGGCCGAGGGGGACGTCGCCAAGCACTGGCCGGAGCCGTCCCAAACGCGGACGAGGCCGTCGTAGCTGGCCGAGAGGATGCGGTCCTGACCCTGAGCGAGAGCGTCGCCCGACCAGCGGCCCGCGGCCGACGTGGCCGAGAGGACGTCGACGGCGGCGACCCAGTCGTCGTGTTCAAACGAGGCCTCGTAAACGGGGGGCAGCAGACTACGGACGTACTGCAGGGTAATGGTCGTCTCGAGTGAGAGACCGTTCTCCTTGAGGTATTCTTCGATTGTGGTGCGCAGGAAGGTTCCGTTGACAAGGAAGTCGAGGGGCACGGGCGACGACGTGTTGAGCATCGACTCAGAGTTCAATATCCTAGAGAGGCCATATCGCTTGATGTCTGGGAGGGGGCGAGGATATTAGCCGTCAGTGTCACAGAGCAACAGCCCATCGGGCTCCCGGCGAATCCGAGGACGTACCTGCGGGCACTATCAGTTGCCTCTTGCTCTCGTCCAACTGGAGATCTTCATGCGTCGTCGTGAAGTTAACCTTCACCTGGGCCGCTGAGGACTCCATTGTAGCTGGTTTGAGCTCTTGAGGTACACCCAGTGTACTTTATTGGGTAGATCAGGTCTGGTGGCGGATTTGAAAAGTAGAGGTAGACCCGGCGTCCCTTGCGAGAGGCTGCGTATTCAAAAGGCGGTTGGTTGGTTGGTCGGTCGGGTGTGGATTTTGCTGTTTAGAATGCCGCGTGCAAGATGGGATCTTTCCCCGTCCAAATTTTTTTGAAGCTGACTGTCAGCCTTGCAGAAATCTTTAACCCCGCCGCGCCAGCTCTGCCCAATCAGTGCTACAGCGCAAAAGGGGAACGCTGCTAGGCTGGATGGTGCCCCGCACCCGCCCCCAAGTAACACCTACCAGGGGGGCATCGAGAGCCACTCAGGTGAGAGGACCCTGGTGGTGGCCCTAACGTCCGAGAGACATTCCTTCGTCCACAACATGGAGACTATCCAAACAACAAGGAGATAATCTAGGAAAGTGTGTGATTCTGCATTGAAGGCTTCAGATCGAAGGCCTGATGATCTCCTTATCTGTCAGGCCTTTACCCGATATATTCCTAAACCGTGAATGCTTTTTTGTATAATCGTACAAACTATAGACATATTTGCTTGACAGGCCAACGAGAAGTCTGCCACTTGGGCTTCGAGACGACATTGACCCTCCATACAAGAGCCTAGACTTCGTCCACGGCGACAGCCTGCTCCTTGTTAGCCTCCATTATAAAGGCCTCCTCAATGGCTGATCGTCGTCGGAATACTCTCAGCCACCTCTCCCCCCAACGGCGGAGGAGGGCGTCGCGTTGACCAGCACCATCCATTTCCTCCATCATCTCATCCTTGCTGCCTGACGCCCAGCTCACCAGGGCATCATCCATCGCCCCGAATAGGTCACGCATAGCCTTGGTCTCCCTTTCTTTCGCTTCTTCGTCCGCTTCGGCTTCTTTTGTCAACAACTGTCTGACCCGCCCCGTCACCTTAGCCACAGTTCCAAACACCAACTCGAAGACGTGCGGCTGCGCCAAGGCGTCGCCCGAGGATTGTCCCTCAACGTGGCTGCTGCCCACAAGGGCCCACTCGATGACCGTGGTGGGCAGGAGAATCGAGTAGTTCAATAGCTTTTCAACAATCGAAATAGCAACGCCGGGCTGTGCCGCCCAGTACGACATGACTGCGGTGATGATTTGGGCCTTAGCCACCTCAGATGCCGCGCCGACATCCAGCAGACGGTCCTTGGTGCGCTCGATGCACGCCAGAACATGACTGAGCGACTTGGATCCAACCCAGCAGACAGCCGTGACGAAGATGTCGGTGCTTGTCACCAAAGGATCCAAACTGCGTTCTATCGCAAGTGAGTGGATCCGTTCAATGATCGGTTGGAACTCTTCGTCGGGCGCCTTGCGTCTTAGCAACGCGGCGATCTCACGGCCCTCGGCTGCAAATGGAGTGTCTGTTTCATCTGTTAGCCTACGGATCATTAAGAGGTGAAAGTTTATCACTCACTGTCATCATTGAATTTGAAATCAGGAACATCCTTCTCCTTCTCAGGTCCAATCAAGGGCTGATAGGGCTCGGGAAGCGTCCCCTTGATACGTTGTGCGAAGCTGAGTCGGATTTCCTTATCCAAGGCCCCGATGATAAACGCCTTCTGGGGATGCAGGTCGGGAAGGTAGACGTCGTCGACCCACTCTGTCCACTTCCAGGTGAAGCCAAAGTTGCTGAGATGGTGCGAGAACCAATCGACGAACCTCTGCGAGAGTTCGAGGTCTATACGGCTTGAGTTGCGGTACATGTGCCGAATCGCTCGACCCAAGCTAGGTGCAATGGCTGCGGGTGCAATCTTACAAGCCTCGGTAAGAACTGAGTGGTAGTAAACAAGCTTGTGCTCAGGCGTTGGTAGTTGGAAAAGCTGCGAGAAAACGGCATCGACAGCCACATCCTCCGGCTTCCACGTTGAGCGGCCAGTCTCGATATCCCTAAGTCTATCAAAAGGAGTTGCTCGCTTGACGAAGGTAGTGTCGGAGAAATAGCAGTCCAGGTCAATGAGATACCGTGCAGTGACGTTGCGGTTGTAGTCGAGGATGTTGATCGTATCAACCAAACCATCTCTGACCAGCGACGCAGCGATGTCCGTCACAGGCGGAACAGACTCGACGTCTTGGTTGCCGTATACTGAGAAGTATACTTCGGGGAAGAGGGGCCGAGGGCCGGCAACGATCTTCTCAGGAACCGTGATGGAGGGGAGGCTGTGCTTCGTGGCACTGTCTAGCTTCTCCTGCGCCTCGATATCCTCTAGCGGCAGTTTCCAGGGTCTGGGAAGGCAGGAAAGTTCCCAGCCGTTCGCTGCTTCGCGCTGCAGCTGCTTCTGGAGCAACGCGATCACACTCATAGAGCCACTAGGCTGGTCCTCCTTCTCGGAAAGGTACGGATCGATCAATGCTTGTAGGGCGTGAGGCTCCGAGGCAATGATTTCCGTCTTGTCCATGAGATCGGCGGCCTTCTGCTGCCACTGGCCGGGAGCCGCCGCCATTATGTACGGGATCGTAAGAAGAATGATCTTAACCAGCTCTGTGCCAATTGTCTACGATCTATTAGCTATCTCGATCAGTGTTCATCAGTGTCCGGGGTGGCACCTACGTCATCGGAGCTTGCAGTCTGTAAGTCGACAGCCCGGCCAAACAACTCCTCCAGGACGGGGAAGATTCCCTCGCCATCCAGGGAGCTCTGCAAGCAAGCAAGCAGCTTCAGATAGAGTTTTACATCCCTCCATTCGCCGGATCGAATTTTCTCCTGCGTCGCGGCGCTGAGCTTCGCAAGAATCTCGTCCACAATCTCAGGGTTGAGCGTGTTCACAAGGAGGATTACGCCAGCCACAAAAGGTGTCTTGAGCGGCTGCTCCAACGAGAGCTGCAAGACGAGACCGATGAAGCTTTCGCGCAGCTCGGTGTCCTCTGCGTTGTCGGCAACGACGTGGGCGATGGCCTGGACCTCATCATGCCATCGGCGGAGAGGGGATTCGGCAAGAGAGAGGAGCTGCCTGCGAACCCTTACAGCCAGAGGCGCAGTATCGATTCTTCTTCGCGACTGTCGGTGATCGTGGTCATCATCATCTGTCGCCGCCAGAGGCGGTTGGTGAGCTTGCGCCGAAACAGGCACATGGTTCAACAGGGGAAAGCTTACCTCGATACCTTCTCTTCCTGTTGTTATATCCGCCGCCGCCGCCGCCGCCGCCGCCGTGGCGCCTTCTCTCGTAGTCACCCATATCAATGGAATGCGGATACGATGGTTGCGCGAGATGCTGTGGGATGGCGAGATATTCGTAAAGGCCAATGAGTAGGCCGAGGTGAAGCTCCAGGCAAATGTACGCAGGCTCGAAGTAGGATCCGCCAAAAAGTTATAGCGGAAGGGGACAAGCTTCCCCTGCTAGCAACGCCTGCACCCCGGGGGCACTTGCTTCGAAAGACGCTACGCACGGCTGCCTGAGGCAGCAGAATCTCCGGGGCACACAGTGCACCCAAGGTTCTAAAGTAGTTGTAGTTCCAAGGTATTTAGGTATCCGACCAGGTATCAGAGCTCATTTCAACCCTTGGTTTTTTTTTTGGCGGCAGGATATGTAAATGTAAATGGCAGCACTTGCATCGTCCCAGATTGTTTTCTATATCAAGATCCACGAAAAGGGTGATAAGAATAGTGACAAAGCAGTGCTTTGACATAGAATCAGTTGCCTTGCATTTGTCCTGCTCGGCCACTCTAAACCAGATTCATAACAGCCGCATTCTTTCCCATTGTCTGAGCAAAGTAGCCAGTCCCAATCCTTTTAATTGACCTCCTTTGGCTCGCCATCGTTGCGTCGCCATGAATAAACAGAGAAAGCTGAAATATTTTCCTCGGAATCATGCCTAATACCAATCCAGACCAACCACCCACACCTTCCAACAAGCAGGAGAGGGCATCCCGACTCCATGCCTCCCGCCGTTCTCTGCCAGCAACCACAGGAGGGTTCGCCCTCCACAGCATCCTTAAGCAAGTCCACCATGCGTCTGCCGGTGCCGATAAGTAGTCAAGTCCCGCCGGACCTTACGAAGTGGTAAAAAGACGAGGAAAGGGTAGGCTCGGACCGTCCAGACAATCGCCTGCCGTAGCGTAGGGAAGCGTTTTCGGGAACATGAGGAAGAACAAAGTGAAAGCCATCTTGGGTCATGTATCAGAATGTGGTCCAGGACATAGTCTTTCGCGAATTACAACGACGCAGCTTCCCAATGAAATGGTTAGCAACATATCGCGTAATCAATAGACATGCCTCGGGAAGCCAGTTCTTGCCACGCCTCCTCCATACCATCGTAAGACGGTTGACACTTCGGGAAGAGCAGACACTTCGCACATCCTCGCCAGTAAGCCTCTGCGCTTTGAGCGATCAACGCAGCTCAGCTTCTGGTCGGCATCGCACGTCCAACATCTAATCATCATTTGGGCGGGTCTTGGGGTGGAGGGCGAGCGCCCCTGCGCTCCATGCACGAAATCCATCTCGGTATGCGCTGGGTCGAACAATTGGCTTGCGGCCGAGAATAGTCGGGAACGATCCACGAGTGCACTGAGTCCCTGGACAAGGTCTCGGCTTGCTCAATCCAGTTTGGCCATCATATCTGCCTTCGGGATCGGAGTGAAGTTGTCGATGTCCAATCCCCTTCCAGCCAAGACGGGCTTCATGTGAGACGGCACTAGCTGATGGTTCAAATTCGGGGCAATCGAAAGTTCTATAATCATGTTAGATGCGGCGCCGCCAACGCAGTCTCCACATTTGGCACGTACCATGACGGGTGAAGTCGAACAGAGGGGGTAGATCCCGGACTTCGCCGCTCTGGTGGCGGGAGTCGGGTAGTTTAGTGTTGGGGTCTCTCAGCTCGTCGAAGAAAGGATGAATCATGGCTTCGACGGCAGCTTGTCTCTCTGTCGGAGTGTACTCGAGGAGGCGCGCGATCAAATCGATCGCATTCGCGTCCGCCTTTCTAAAGACCTTGGCAAAGGGATGGGGCTTGATCTGCGGGAACTTGTGTTCCATGTAGTTCGGGTTCATCGTGCGGATCTGCTCTCGTGTAGGCGTGCCGAGAACCTTGATAATCTCGACAAGCTGGTCGATGCCTGATTCTCCGGGAAAGAGAGGCTGTCCGAGCATGAGCTCGGCCATTACACAGCCGGTGGACCAAACGTCTATCATGCAGGAGTTAGGATTGAAACGCCATCTTGCTCATACACGATTAGCTTACCGATCTTGGTAGTGTAGTTCGTGGCGCCAAAGATGAGCTCTGGTGCTCGGTAGTATCGTGAGCAAATGTACGACACATTTGGCTCGTTTTCGACCAAAATCTTGGCGCTGCCGAAATCGCAAAGCTTCAAAATGCCCGACGTGGGGTCCAAAAGAAGGTTTTGGGGCTTGATGTCACGATGGCAAATGCCTTGAGAGTGGATGTAGGCGAGAGCGCGGAAAAGCTGGTAGATGTAGAGCTTGACTTCCAGGATAGGCATTGTCGTCTTCATCTTGTTGAAAAAGCGGGACGCGCGGTAGACCGTCTCGGGTACGAACTCCTGGACGAGGTTGAGATACACCTCATCTTTCTACGTCGGGTTAGCCAGGTGGCCGTCTACTGGTGGACGAGATTCCTTACACGTTCGCCATTGGAGTAATAGAAGGCCTTCAGTTGCACGATGTTGGGGTGCCGGACAATCCGCATAATCTGAAGTTCACGGTTCTGAAGTTGCTGTCAGCACGCCGCGGCAGGAGGGCCGAAAGGTGGGGGTTGCGGACCTTGAATCGCTTGTCTTGGAGGACACGCTTAATAGCCGCATCTTCTCCTGAAGGCGAGAGCTTGGTCTGGAAAACGACGCCGAAAGAACCGTTGCCCACAATCTTGCATTGAGTATACTGGAGATCTCTCGTTTCTCCAGTGATTCCGTCCTGGACCTTCTCGCGAATAACCTCTGGTGTAGGCGTTAGCATACCGGGGGCAGACTGCTCATGGGAATGACCACTGCTTACCTCCCATCCTGAGAGTGTTGAAAGCGGCGGGGCGATTCTGCGCCATGGCTCGGAAGGTGTTGTCAGCACGGCAAAAGCCCTGCTATTGTAGGCCGACGTTGGGCGAAGTGAGGTCGACAGAAATGAGGGGTAACTGATCCGTGATTCGAAGGCGGGCCGTGATGGGCAGTGGAGAACTCAGGCTGGTTCACTAGTTCGAAGTCGTGCAAGTACAATTGCACGAGAGTCAAGTTGGAAGCCGACGAGCCAATGGCTTGTTTCGAAAGTCTTAGGTATGGACGTGGTTGTGGCCGTGAAACGGGCTGAGAAGGGGAACGGCACCGGCAGCGGGTTCGGGTCGGGTATCGGTTGAGGCTTCCCCGAGGACTGGATCCAATTGCACTATCGAGGTCGATGGGCAATTTGCAAGGAGCTGATTGATCTCATTAGCAGGGCAGCCGAGAGATTTAGGGAGCGAAAAAAATTCGAAGATGTTGATCGTGGTTAACAGGGTGAGACGAAGATGGGCAAAGTACTGGCGTGTCGTGCAACGAACAGTGATGAACGAGGATGACGGACGAGGGGTGCGGGGCGGGAGGTGTTTTGCAGGGAGAGGAAGAAAGTGGCAGGGCAAGGGAATATGAATGATGGCGACGATGCAAGCGAATGGTGGCAAGTAGAGGAGCGAAGGAACCAGAGGTCATTGGTAAGGTAGGTAGGTTGGTAAGGTAGCAGAGCAGGGCAGGCCAAAGCAGGTGGACAAGACCAGGACGGGACGGGACAGGACAGGACAGAGAATAGGAGGGGGGGTGGGCAGTGTGTATATGCGTAGCAGCGCTATGCATGCAGCAGGTACCTAGTGAGGTGATTTTTCGCTCAGGCAAGAGGGAAAATGCCAGGTACGTGCAGACCAGTAGCGCGAGGCAGCTACAGATACCTTACATGGGGGGGGGGGGAGTAGGTCACAGCAGAGCAAAGACCACTCTTCGTATGTGGGTGAACTGGTGACGACGGGCCGAGAGACAGGACAAGGTACAGTAGGCTGTGAGAGTGTTGGGGGGTTGCGGTGGTGGTAATGCTGGAGGTGGTGATGGTGGTGGTGGTGGTGGTGGTGGTGGTGGGTGGGAAGGGGGGAAAGTGGTGATGACGGCACAGCACGTCGCTGAGGGGCAGGCCGACCAAGCTCAAGGATCGTGATGTTTCTGCCCCCGTGCGTGCAACGCAAGCAGGGTGGACCAGTGGGGTTGGGACGTAGAAGACAAGAATTACTCACAAGGACTGGCAATTGTCGACGACGGCGGGATTGCGGAAAGAGACGAACGAGACGAGAAAGAGAGAGTGTGTGTGTGCGTGGGTGTGTGTGAGAGAGGGAGAGAGGAAGAGACAGCGTGAGAGCGAGAGGGGAACTTCTTGTCTTCGAGGTAGCTGCGGCGGCTGCGAGGTGCAGTGAGAGTGGGAAGAGAGAAACAGAGCAGAGGCTGGCCGCTCTGCTTGGGTGGCTGGACCGAGACAGCTGTTCTCCAAGCGAGAACAGAGACGAGATCTTGAGTCTAGAGCCGCGTCGGTTCGAGGACAGGGCGGGATGGGCGATCGTCAATAATTCGGGGGATGTGGTAATGTTATTTTATTTCTGGTGGAAACGGATATCGCGAGCGGGTGCCGTTGGTGGCAGGGAGAGGCAGAGAGGAAGCGATGCACAGGGAAACGTGTTGTGAAGTTCGGGTACCCGAGAGGTGGGAGAAGGAGGATGTTGTCACGCCGTTTAGAGAAGCGCGAGGTGGGTTGGTTCCAGTGGTTGTGGGAAAGATGTGGACAGTGGTGGTGGAGGGATGAAGTGCTGGGCTGGGGCTGCGAGGCCAAGGTAGTAAGGGTAGGAGAGAGGTAGGGATGTACTTTGCAAAGAGGGGCAACTGGGGTGGTTCGTGCTTCTTGTTCTTCTGGGCTTGAGGCCTCGCGGACTAGCGTGCAGCTGGACAAGGAATGACGGAGTGCGTCCCAAGTCCCTAATACTAACTGGTCCAAGGGGTGCGAGAGAGTGAGGGAGGGACAGAGAGTGGGAGAGGAAGGGGAGAGCAGTGAAGCACTCCAGAATCAAGCAACATGGAAACACACCAGACCATGGGAATAACAACTACGAGGAGGAATTCATCGTCCTGGTGCCGCTGCTGCTACCCATTTCGACAATCCCTTGAACTTCTGGCCAATCCCCAACGATCGTTCTTCCCCTCCCGTATGTCGCGTTGCCAGCCATAGGACGCCCCCGAGGCAAATGATGCTGTGCGTCCCTTCGTTCTCTGTCTCCGTCCCTCTTGCTTCTAGTTCCCAAGACCGAGTAAAGCGGCTACTCGACCAGGGCGTTGCACCGCTTGGCATTATTGGCATACAACAGCTATAAGAGCGTCAATAGGTAAGGCTAATAGCAGTATCCATATGTCGCTGCGAGACGAGAGTGCGGTATCGAGGAAGGGAGCAAGCCGCGCGCAGAGGCGACTAGGACTGGGCGGCGGAGGTCCAGGGTATGGAACAGGGCAGGCCGGCGCGCCGTGGTCGAGGTGCCGGAAAGTATGGATGTGCTCCAAGTGCGGTACGGGCACGGCAAGGCAGGGCAGAGAGAGGAGAGCCCGGGGGGGGCCTTGGTGGCTGGTGTTCTACATTGTAAAGTTTGGATTTGGGGTAGTATTGGGCTCTACTCAGTAGATCGCCAATTCGTTGAGTAGGCTCTCGACTTAGGTTAGATTCGCGAGATGATCCGTCGGGCGAGTTGAGTCCGGATTTCTCTGAACAAGGCCATCGGTTGAGCTAGAGTCAAGACACCACGTAGGGACAGGATGAGCATATGGACATCTACAAGAGAGGACAATGTGATGCACTTCGAGTCGGGCTCAAGGCCAAGCCGAATCACTCAAGACACTCAACGGCCAGCAAGACAGTGGAGGCGTCCTTCTTCTCCCTTCTCTCCTCTCGGACCAACAAAGACAACCATGCATCATCACTACCATCATCGTCGTCTTTGGCGTTACTGCACGGCGCCCGCAACCCTATTGATAGGGGGGGGAAGTCAAGATGGCCAGAAACTCTGAGAAACCAAATGTGCAAATTCAAGTCTGAGAAGCCGCAGGCAGGTGGACCTGCAAGAGCAAAGTACACCTCATGCCCCCCCGGTCTGGGTCTAGGTAGGTCCAGGGCCAGGACCTCCAGGTCGGAATCGAAATTCGACGGGCGAGACATGCAAAAGGAGAGACCAGAGCAACGGTGGGACGCTGCTCGACTGGCTCGGCCGGTTAGCCTTTCATCGCCGTCCCCTCTGGACAAGGACCCGCTGCACCAGGCTTGCTCATGTGCTCATTTTGAGACGGGGAGGCAGGCGCTAAAACTCGGCAAGCGGAAGTCAAAACCCCAATGGGCGCTCATGTTGTTACCTAGGTACTCCTGCTGGCTCCTGTCAGGCACTTTCTCAGGTCCTGCCAACCCGGACAACAAACACCAGATCAGATCGGTACGTACCTTGCCGTTTTCCTCCTCCTTCTCTTTACTGGGCCTGTGCCTGTCGCTGTCGTCTCGATGTGAGAGGTAAGGTCGTATGCGTCTGCGTGCCTACCTGACTTGAAAAAGAGACCTTGGGTTAAAACCACCACGTCTTTTCTGCAGGCACTAGCTCTTGCTCGTCCCAAGACAAGATGACCCTTACCTGGAGCATCTAATCTACCGGGCATCTTCGTCAACACTGATGTCGGGTTGGCATCTCTGCCATCGGTGAGTCTGGCCGGATACCGGTCAATGTTTCCCACGGCAGGAGAGAGGCTGGCTGGTGGCCTTTCTGGTAACAACTGCCTTGTTCCCTGAGCATATATTTACCAGCCACGCATCTTACCTAGTAGTACTCGGCCTCTTTCCCCTTTTCCCCTGGTTTTCCCTCTCTTTCTTTTTACTCCCCTTTCTCCATTTATTCTTCCTTCCTTTTTTCTGTAGCTATTTTAAGGTCCCTTTGGCCCTCAAGATAATCCTTGGTTTTGCCTGATGGCAGTTGCTTCTTTAAGTACCTAACTACCTACGGTTTCTGACTCCTCAGTCTTGGGATCCCACGTCTTCCATACCTTGAGCCATCGCGGCTCGTTCAGCCAACATCTACGCAAAAGCTGCTGTCATTCGCCAAGGTACTGTTGGGTACCTTTAGACCAGCTGACCAGCTGGGTCTTCATGCGTACCGGCCCAGTACCATAAGACGCCAGTCGACTGTCGACATGAGTATGGCAGACACTAACCGGAGTGCCAATGTGCCTTAAGTCATGACTGACCTGCTGAGCGGCCCCGATGCTGCAGGGTCCAGTACCTACCTACTAGCACGGCTCCTCCACCCTGAACGTCGTTTTTTCTCGGTTCTGGTCCAAAAGAGTCCGCCTCCGTCGACACTGGAGCTGCTGCCCGCTTTCACTGCGCCAGTCTGTTGCTCTTTGACCGAGTGTTTGGTTTTGACTTTCTCCTCGCAGTCATTGGCCTACCGCTGTGCATGTACCACGAATACCTACGCAAAAAGACGGAGTACGCTATTGGGATCGGCCCTGTACGCTACTGATGGGTCACCCCCGGTTCACCAACATGGTTTTACAGCGATTCTCCCAGATCCGAAGACCTAGGCAGCGTCAAGACAGCCGCAGGACCACAGGGTTGGGTATCGCCACTTCCGACAACGGTGAGCACTTGGCCAATTGTGGACAGCATCGTCTGGGGACAGATGGATCGAAATGCTCCTCATTTAACTATCCCTCTACTAACTAGTTGAGGTCGATTCTACAACTACCAACAGCGAGTGCTACCTTTTGCTTTTCTTCTTTGTTCTTGGGGGGGCGGTACCCCCTGTCTCGTATGCCTTTTTCTCGTGGCCTACTTTACTATCGAACGGCAGAGACGTTCGGACATAGAGCACCGTTTTAGATGGCCTCTTATCTTCGTTTACACATAAAGACCAGTTGCCGACAGCATCTCTGCCGGCCTAGGCTGCGGACTGATAAACAATCATAGCCACCCGTGCATCAAAGTTGCAGACACGGCCCCGGTCGTATGCTGCACTGTTCAAGAAGAGAATTTTGTGGTTTTCTTTTCATCCTTTTTATAATGGAGTTCGTCCGCAGCACATGCTCTGCACTCTGATGGGGCGCACGCGCCCTGGTCGTTTCCGGTGATTTGCACGACTGTCTTGGAATGCACGAGCAGGGATGCATTCACTGGGTTAAACCTCGCCGAGCCTCGAGAAGGAGAGGGGAGGGGCTGGCGGGATGAGGAGGGATATAGCTGGTTCCAGACACTGGTCAAAGCTCCTGTGGCTTGCACATTAGTGGTAGTTGCTTTGCTATCGACTTATGTAACCCAAGAACGCGGGGGGAGTGTAAAGGAAGCAGGCAATCGCTCCTCGCCCATTGATAGAGCTGCAAAACCCTCCCGTAAGCCGGTTGTGGGCTCTTCGATTCTGGCTGGAGTCTCTGCATATGTTCTGGCTCCTAGTCCTCTGGAACCCCTCCTTGCAATGTCCCCAACCCCGCCAAAGAGACTTATCCAAAGGTCCTATGACGACGTGCACATGTGTGGAGGAGACGGCCAAGTGCGGGGCATTGGGCCCAGAGAGAAGAGTCGTGGTTGTGGCTCGCGTCCTGTTGAGAGGGGGGTCGTCCAGCAGCGGGAGTGGAGCCTGACAGGTTGTTTCTTCAAGACCAGAAGTACCGCAGAAGTAATCCATCAGGTCGACGAAACCCGGGGAAGGAAAAAACCCCAAGCGGTTGATGTGATGGGGGGCATGGCTCGACGCCAACCCGATCCAGCGGGTGTCTTTTGTTCAGAGCCAAGTGGACTCTGAGTTACTACGCGGACGGTTTGCAATTGGTATTGTGTATGTACGTGTACACTGCCATCGTATACTATGTATGTGCCCCATGATGGCAGGGTCTCTCTCTAGCTCTCGGTTTGATTTCTCCGCTAGAATCGAAGTGCAGGCAACGCGATGGAGAGCCGCGTAGGGTAGCGTTGCATAAAGCTCTGCAAACAACAAGTGAAGGCCGCCGACGGCCAGGATCAGCAGATCTACCGTACTCGATGATGTCTGGATATGGACCATTAAAGGAGCAAGGGGGGGGAGGGGGGCCAAAGCCATTGACTTTGAACAAGCATTGCAGCTCATTCGTCCGACTATTTAGTGACCATCGCAGACGAGTCAAATGATGGACAATCTTGATTTTTCTTTTCGTTCAAACGTCCAACGTCCATCTGGCCGTTGCTAGAGAATTGATATTGGGATGGCTGCAGGCCACGGGTAAGTCGATGCGCTGTCACTTGGTAGCAACCACCGGCGGCGCGCTCTTTGATACTCTGTGCAATGCTCCGCGGACGTGGGTTGTCGTGCCCAACGCCACAGTCTTGGTGAGAGAGGCCTCTACTACTAAGTCATGGCCAGTCCAAGCTCCGGCTCCTTGTTTGGGCCTTGAGTTTCGACGGAACGTGCGCGGAAACCTTGCGACGGCGGCAGAAACAATGGCAGCATCGACAATGACTCCACGGGCTGGGCCGGGCTGGCTGAGGTCCTACGTCGTTGAATCATGCGGGCTTGAGCCGCACTGGTTCCTGAGCCTCCCGGCCAACATTCTTCCGATACTCAGCTATCAACGACGTGACTGTTTTCGTCCGCGCATCCGTCCTGACGGCTGGCTCTCCCAACCGTCCCCGACTCTTGGGAGACTTGTTCTCGTCACGCTGTCATTGGAGTTCTCGGGCCCCTGTCCTCGTGCCCCATAGTCGCGTGTTGGTACGATAGGTAGGTATGGTAAGGTCCGTCTGAGAAATAGGCATTACCTAAGCTTTCGAAGCATGTGACATACTTCGCCCGGAAACGGTTAGACAATCCTGCGACCGCCGACGGGATGTCATCCAATGGCAGGGCCTAGCCTGACGGCGGGAACTTGGGAAAAGGGAGGGGTGGAGGGAGAAGGCACTGAAGGGCTGACAGACAAACACAAACGTGGACTTGAGCGGGGCATTTCACCTCCCTCACCTGCGGCTGCACAGCACCGCGGGGCTGCGGGTTTGCAGACTTTGCAGGCTTTTCAGGCTTGCAAGGCAGGCACGCAGGTCGCACCTGGAGTGTGGTGGATTGCGCTGTGGGAACTGTTAACGGAGGTACCTCTCTACTTGACCCGTTCTGCGGCGCAGCCCCAGGGCTCGGTCTGCCTTTTTCTGGATACAAACAGGTCTCATGACCTTTTATGCGACGCTAGCGAATGACGGGTTTTAAGTTCACCTGGGCCACGAAAGGTCAGCAGCATCTGATCATCCCCCCCCCTCCCCTCGCGTGGCTCCTCATCGTCGTCGTCCTCCTCCTCCTCCTCCTCCTCCTCCTCCTCCTCCTCCTCCTCCTCCTCCTCCTCCTTTTGCTTCTTTTACGGCTATGCCTGCTGTAGGTATCGAACCTGGTCGTTTTGACAAGCGAGGTTCGACACGGGCTAGGAGATGCACAGTCCAATGACTGACTCCTGGAACAGTTGTACAATACCTGATACCTGCGTGGCTTCCAGCCCAAAGGTGTGTGCGCACATCCACACCCCGCCGAAAGAGGGGACCCAATCAAGACCGGCCGCTGCGCAACTACATACTTACAGGCTACCCAGAGTTAACAATGTGAACTCCCATGCGGCTAGCGACTCATTAACTCCCGTTTCCCGCTCCGGTTACCTGGGGCTGTTACTGCCGGCCAGTGTGAGGTTGTTTGCTTAGAGCGGCACCTGAAATGGCAGCGACACTGAGGGTAGCAGCAAGAGCTGCTATTACCGCCAGCGCCGTCGCCAAGACGCTTGCGTCTGAGCCTCTTCTTGTCTCCAACAGCTCACCCACCAAATCACCAGACGGAGCCTGTGATTGAAATAGCCTCTGTCACAGTGGCCCGGTGTGCATCCTCCTGGCCATCATTCGTCATCGTACGCGCAGCCCTCGATACTCCAACGTTGTCAAACATACACCGTCCACCACCGGAGACCCCCCGCCGTCCGGGCACCCATTCTGCACCCGGTGCCTTGCCTCTGCCGAACTGAAACCTCCGAAGCCCGGGCAACGCGAACCACGTTTGGGGTACTACAAACGTGGATGGATGGGTTCGGGACCCAAATCAGCTGCAATCTCCCAGCAACCGCAGCATTCTCTTTCTCTCTCCCACGTTCGTCCTGACGAACTCTTCGGCTGGGCTGAGATCATCGCCACAAACGTCCCGTCGCAATGGACTAGCAGACCCGGCCCTCTGAAGAGACCGCGACGCACCTTGTCTCTTCCCTAGGCTTGCTGGCTGGCTAGCCCTTTGCATGGCAAAAGGATGTTTTGTTATTGAAGACCCGTGGACCATCATGACTAATCCCCGGCTTCTAAGGCGCTACTGGCACCGGCTTGTCCCTGTAGACGTGCTTGTCGTCTGGATTGGTCGGCCAGCCGGCCTGGCCTGGTCTGGTCTGGTCTGGTCTGGCTACTGTTGCCGCGCATCTGTTGAACGAACCCGCCCATACGGTGCGGTATTAACTGGCAATCACGGGTTTGCGCTCAAAGTTACATTCGGGTTGCGCAACGACTGACCGATCATCGTCCGGCTACCGTGGCTGGCCCGCCACCGACGCCAACTCGACCTTCGCGTTGGGTTGTCCATCTACCTGATACGTCCGATCCCGATTCTTTTTTCTTTCTTTCGCGGCCACGTGAGCCCTTCCAAGGCCGGAGTACCTGCCTAGCTGCGTGCTGCGTATCCGCACATACACTGGATGCGTGTATGCGCTTCATCACGGCCTTGCTTGACTTGCATCCCAGACCTGCAGGGCATCGTTGGGGGGGAGAAGGGGGCTCCATTCCTGTTGGTTGAGACGCACAGACGGAGCCATGCCGGGCCCCTGTCACGCATGCACCCGTTGACTGGCCTGTCCAGGCCCTTCTTTGAATCCCTGAGCCGAGCAGTAACGCACTATTACTATGGTACATCTCGTCACCGCGTTCCTCTCGCTGCAGCCGCATGGCCCTAGCAGCATATCCTCCCATCCCGCTGCCAAACTACTTTGCCTCCAATGGAAAACGGAAGGAGGTGGCTCGCTTCCAACGTGGCATTCTGTCATACACCTAAAGATATCCTACTGAAATCTTCTCAGCTCACCCGCCGGGGCGAGGAGAGATGGGTATCCGACAACAGCGACGTTGCCATGCCAGTGCACCACCTTGACCCTCTACAGAAGCCAGAGCTCCCCCGACGTCATTCGCTCATCTCCAGCCAGATTTGCCCCTTCTTCGCGTGTGAACCAGCGCGAGGGTATTTGGCGAAACCCCATGTCACGCGCTTGAAAAGTACCTAGGGGCTCGAATCCCTCAAAACAGCGCGTTGTGCCAAAGGAAGGAAGCCATGATGCAAGACAAAAAGGCGCGTTGTCGTTATTCAGCTATGCTACTACCACCCCATTTCGTCACACCCTCTCTCTCGGTTGTAGGTGGAGTGATCTGAATAATCTCAGCCCATCCTGCCTCAACTGCAGAGGCCATGTAAATACAGGACATACATGGTGTACTTGTAGACCCAACCCGCTAGCCTGTCTGCGGCACAGGCATCAGACTGGTCAGGGCATCTTTTGTGGCCCTCATCATTGGGCCGTTCGTCACCAGACCTCTTCCTTCTACCATGGATATAGGTACCAAGCTGTAACGGCCGCCTGCAGCCGCAACATTTCAATGGGGCGAAGGCTGCTTTTGTGTGTCGAAAGGATGTCGAATCATCCACGGCCATTCCGAAATCTTACCCACAATTATGGATCGGCTTCTCATCGGTGAGGGTCTCACACGAGCAACAAAGACTCACTTCGAGTAACCGGTGACCTACTACCTACCTAGACTGCCTTATGAATAGTCATGGACCTGTAAATTGACGCCATACCAACTTGGACAAGAGGTCGTTACAATGCGTGGGCGCGAATACCACGGAAACAAACCTGACACGGGGAACACCACTTCGGACGACAGCATGCGATTACTAACCGTCATCTCACTGACAGCTATCTTCACACTTGGCTCAATTCAGACGTCGATGCTGCAGCTTCAGCTCTATCTTACTCCAAGGCGAAAGGTTCTCGGACCAATGTCCCCTGCACCTACCTGCGGTTGGCTTAAGACGTGGGTAAGGCCAAGCCAGAGTCGCCTTTCACTTTCGACTTGTCAACCGCCGTGTTGGTGTTCCACTTGTGTGACTACACAGCATTGGCCAGCATCAAACTCGTCTGTCCACGAACCCGAGCTCGGTTGCAGTCTTGCCGATGAAACGTCCAGAATTCCCAAAGCGTCATCACACAGCGACCTCTGCTCGGGTTAGGCGGCAATCATTGTAGACCAAAACCTCCTAAGCAAGGCTACAATGGTTCGAAATCCCGTCTCGTTTGAGAAACTCAATTCCCAACGGTGGCATTTGGAGGCTGGACTGTGACATCCCGACATTCCTCAACACACCTCCCACGGTCACCGTGATATTCGGTGTGCGGAATCCTTGCCTCTGCATGGATCGTGCAGCAGTCTTTGCTTCCTCACCGGCCACCGCTAGCAAGCCGTGCGGATACATATCAGATGGAATAATACTATTCTGACGGCAATGCATCAAATATGACTATCCAGCAGTTGCGAAGAAAGCAGGGCACCCAGTCTAGTGGGGGGAGGGGGAGCTACCAGATGCAACGTCAATGGTTACGATCTCCGGTCTGTCCAGGAGGGGAGCTCTACCCCTCTGCCAGCGACGCTTACCCAGTGAACCTCCAACCAGAGGCCAATCTCGATGCTCGTTTGGTTGAAGCTTGCAAGGGCCTCTCTCTGCCAGGTTACCTTGCCGTATTGGGTGCTCAATCTTCAGCCAGGTACATGCGTCTTACCATTAGAATTTCTATCACAATCTATGCCGGCCAAGCTACTGAAGCTCCTCAGCATGTACACGCCAACTTGATGTTGCAGTCATGCACCAACCCTCATCATCTGATGGCAAGACTCCTACTCCTCTTTGTCTTCGATCCCCATCATCGTTGACGTTTCCTCACAGAGTACACGCACGAGGCCCCCCCGGGCATTGGCTCGAAACCGTCAAGCTGTCGATGATCTTGTCCCTGGCAAGGCATCTTGCAGAAACCAAGCCCATCTTTTGTCGACCACGGGTTCGGGGATCGCCAGTCTTGTCATAGTTACGACGAGTCCGCCAACCACGAAAATCAGCTGCAGGCATATAAGAGAGCGCCTGAAGCAATAAACCCTGACTGGTCGCCTGCGAGTTGCTGTGCCTCGTCCAGTTTGGTCGACTTGCATGCTGAGCTAAACCCGTATTACCACCACCCAAATCGACCCTAGCACCGGTACGATACGATACAGGTCGGCATGGTGTGTTTGCTCTGCCCACGCTGGGAAACCGTGCTGCAGAGCTCTGTGTCACAAACCCAGAAGTGTTTCGTTCACCTGCATCATCGAGTCGCCTCAAAGACGCCTTGTCGTAGTGCGCTGCCAGCCTTTTCCGGGAACCAGCTGTGGCGCTCCGTTCAGATGGTGCCAGCGACTCCTCCCGGTGGCTTCTGGTTTCACTTGCTGTGGAATCTTCAGCTACACTGTCACCTCGCTTTCACTCTGGCCCTATGGTGCGCCAATTGGCATTGGATCTAAGCTTGTGAGCGGTTGACTCTCCACCCGACACCGGTGAGACCCGAAAGAAACCGCCCAATCACGCCGGTGTCGTTGAGCGAGCCTGGCCGTCTGTCGCAACACAAGGGACCTGGACTAGGAAAGGTAACTTGTAGTGCTGATCAGGGAGGCATAGACAAGTCAATCGTCGGCTCTAACGACTGAATGAGGCCCTTCCACGTGCTTCTCGGACGCAGTCGTCGCCGCCGCCGACAAGTCGTGTCTTGTCGTGGCACCTCACAGCGAGGCTTCTCACGCATATGCCCGGTGGCCCTAGGGGCGCATCTCCCGCCCAACGGCACCGGCAGCACGAGATGGCTCCCGGGTCTAGGGAGGGGGATTTGCAATGATGTCTGCCGATGATGGGCGGTTCTGCAGGCCCGGGAGTGTGAGAACTTTTTTCTCTCTTCTCGGCGCAAAGTTTTTCAAGCTTCTGCGAGTCTGTTCGGCAATTTTTCTCGCCCTTATTGTTGGTGCAAAACCGTTGACCGTGGTTCACCGACGAACGGGTTGCCCGTCGAGAAATCTTTTTTCTTTTACCCTCCTTTTTTCTTTGGTTTTGGGATTGGTTCCGTTTGTCCCAACAAAAAACACCCCCTTTTCCCATTCACCGCTAGATTGTTGACTGGATTTTGCGACGAGACACTGGCTCTGCTTCCCGTGTTACAAGCCTATGGGTGTCCCGCTACCTTGGTGTCATTCCTCTTGAGACAAGTGTCTGGGGGTGGTTTTTGACTAGCCAGATTTTAGAATCCTCCCAAGCTTCTGGTCCTTGTCCTTTCTTTTCTTTTCGTTTCCTTTCTTCTGCGTCACCTTTTGGTCGAGTAGGATGGGATCCGATGTCTTGCCAGAAATCCAGGGGCACCCAAACATGCTTCGAGGTCTGGGCGTAGATAGGGGCAACTGTCGTTGAGGCTGGTTCGGGCCGGCAGCGTCGCCCAACATTCCGTCACCGGGAGTCTGAGCTCCTTGGCCGGGCCGGGCCGTGGAAGCTGTATGGTTTTCGTGTGTGGCACGGTTGCGTCAGACTATGTATGGTATTGGTTCTGCCGGTAATTCCTCCCTCTAGGAGAGTCGTGACTGCGAGGCGAGTATCTCACCGGTTACGAAAGAAGCCTCGGTCGGTGATGATAAGACAAGCGATGCGGTGTTGGGTTGCTCATACGCCCCTGTGTCTTGGAAGCGTCGAGGTTTGTAGATGTTGTGAATCCATTGCGGCCGGGCAAATCTACATGGGTACTCTGGTACTAGATTCTACCGTCTTCCTCATGGACCACCGCCCTCGATGGATGCACATGGATGGATGTCCGGCCCCGGTACAGGCACCAAAGGGACTACGTTGGCTGAGTTCGTATGCAGTATGAAGATTCAAAGTAGCACCAACGCCGAGTCCAGACATTGTTGCGTGTACCGGTTTGTGGTTCTCTTCCTGGAGGGAGATTCTTCGACCGTCCTAGACCATCCCGGCAGAACCGAGGAGATTGTCCTCTCTGTCCGACGACGGGGACGTCCAAGCGACGTTGCCGAAGGGGGGCAACCGGGGCCGCTCGTCCTTAGAGAGGCAGGAGCTACTAGTGATAGGCTTGGGGAGTGGTCGTCGGGCACGCCCCCAGTGCGTCTTTCGTTGTCATCGTCGTCGTCGCCTTCGTCGCCGCCCCCGGGGTCGGTCCACCGTACAACGTAGTAGAAACACATCCTCTGCACTGGAGGCCGAGGCCAGAGGACGACGAAAAAACAGAAGCTGACACGCCGGATATTATCTCATCTCGACTCAGTGAGTGTGTTTTCTTGCTTTCGTCCAAGGCAAACCGGCCCGGGCTCCGAACGTGGGTTTGCTGTTGATTTTCTGAAGTCAAACATACATTGTGACAACGGTCGACATTGAGAGGGGCCATTTCTTCACGAAAAGAGATGCAGTCGACCACGCAGGGTGTCAAACAGGTAGTCCATCCTCCTCGCCTGGTAGTCCCTTCCAGGCAAAGCATAAGGACTCTAGGCTCCGGATGGTTGAACCTCAAGAGGATAACAGGAAATCGTGCCTGCTCCCTGAAAGTGTGTGAGAAGAGCCCTCGTCATACTAGCGGGCCTCTACAAGGCTCCCTTATCGGGTCAGTTGTTTTGATGCTGCTCCGGCGTGTCACTGACTACCCGCCTCCTCGGTACGAGATATGGAACGCCTGGGACGCGACGGTCAATTCGACTGGAACTTCGCTGGAAGCAACCCCCACCCGGGAAACTAACTCTGATGACGGAATGCGCGCTCCTCAGTTTAAAAAGCCGGCTTGAGCCATTCGCTGACATCTCGACCTAAACCAGAGACAACCACTTGTTAGAAAGTATACTATAAGACATCGAGTGTTATACGGAGAAAAAAAGGGGGGGGATATGGAGAAGAAAGAAATAGTTTCCGGGTGACCGGGGTTAGAAGCCCAATTCATACGAGGGACTGGAGTGGCAGTCATGGAGAGGGCCTCTTCCATTGTATTCGTGAGAGACGTTTCCAACATGGGAGTCTTCGAGCCCAGCTCGCTCCACGA